>JBBPQL010000943.1:0-14652 GCA_038092515.1 Boletus subparvulus | reverse complement strand
CTATTCCAATTCCCGGAAACCTCCATCGTGAAGACACGCCCGCCAGCCCACGCGTAATGCAGCGGAGGGCAACTTCATCGTGACCCATACCACGTCCAGCTGTCGATCCTATCTCTTCCCTGGAACCATTCCGCTCACCAGCCTCCCCGCTACTACCCACCTGCAGACGAAGGAGGCGAGTCCTTCAACACAAGGTAGACTTGATACCACCTTCGGCCCATGTTTCGACTTTTGATCCACACTTCTTTCAGCATCGAATATAGACAAAGGTCCAATGTACAAAATGCGGACAGTCAGTAACGTTTCTCATTACTCATCACTCCCAGCAAACGCCAGTTTACTGTTCCCACTAGCTTCTCTACGGGAAAAGGTCGAAGCGAAATAACATGGGCCAGGGAGAAAAAAAAGATAAAGCACATTCAGCGACGAATCGAGGACCTCAGGTAGTTGAAGAACCTTCTGAGACGGTGCACGTCCCGCCTCAGACCAACACGGAGCAACAACCTCAGACAGACAGAGAGCCCCGTCGGGTGCACTCTCTACCTCAGACCAGCACGGAGCAACAACCTGAGACGGACAGAGAGCCCCGTCGGCACCATCTACCTCAGACCAACACGGAGCAACAACCTGAGACGGACAGAGAGCCCCGTCGGCACCATCAGGCAGTCCAAAGAACTCCGCAGGTAGCCGAGGGACCTCATGCGATGGTACACCCTCCGCCCCAGACTGACGCAGAACAACAGCCTGAGACGGACACAGAACACCTCCAGACAGCTCCGGTTTCCGAAGCACTTTGTGCAGCGGTGCACTCCCCGCCTCAGACCAACACGGAGCAACAGCCTCAGACAGACAGAGGACCCCATCGGGGTCGTCAGGCAGTCCGAGGACCTCCGCCCCAGACTGACTCAGAACAACAATCTGAGACGGACACAGAGCACTTCCAGACATCTCGTGCGACGGTGAGCATAGAGGACCTAGAAACAGATGATATCGTGATAGCGTACGTGATACAACTCTGGACAGTGAAATGTCTAACTTGATATCGATAAGTGTCATGGGTCCAACAGGTTCTGGCAAGAGCACGGTGAGACAAACAGCAGGTAGTGGGATTTGGTCACTCATGTGACTTCAGTTCATACGCCTTGCGAGTGGACGTGACACTCAGGGAGTTGGCCATACGTTGAAATCATTTACAAGCCATGTCCTTGCTATCAGATTCCGGGACCAGGAAAGTGGGCGACGCGTAGTCCTGGTGGATACACCGGGATTCGACGACACGTTTAAATCTGATCTTGACATCTTGCACATGATTTCCGATTGGCTGAACTCAAGGTAACGCATGATGTTTTCAATGCCTTGTGACTCTCACCTCTGACCCCGTTCTCGTAGTTACAAGAAGGAGAAACTTCTCTCTGGGATTTTGTATCTCCATCGGATAACCGACAACCGCATGGCAGGTACACCGTTGAAGAACCTCCGAATATTCCGAAAGCTGTGCGGAAGAGACGCTCTAGGGAAGGTATATCTCACTACCACAATGTGGGATGAAGTTGACCAAAGCGTCGGCGAGAGGAGGTTGGATGAGCTCAAGACGGATTACTGGAAGGCGATGATTAGTCAAGGAGCCCAGATAGCCCGCTGCAGGGGCGACGATGACTCCCCGACGAAGATTATTCAGCAAATCCTTGAACAGGAGGCCGCTCGCAAAGTGCTGCTACTTCAAGAAGAAATGGCCGATCTGAAGAAGGAGCTCAAAGAAACAGAAGCAGGGCAAGAACTGTATTCTCTGCTTGATAAGCTAGTCGAAAAACAAGTGGTGCTTCTACGGAGGATCGACGAAGAGAGGAAGGCGGCTTCGGAGGCGAGCGTGTTGGTGGAGCTTCAGACGGAGTATAATGACTTGCGAACCCAAATTGACGAGAAGTTGCGTCAAATGCAAGAGCTGAAATTGTCACGGTTCAAGAATCTTCTCCGTTTCTTATCCCGGAAACGAGAATGAGCGTGAGTTGAGGTCAGACAGCCTTGCGTCATTTGACATTCATCTGACAGCTTCATCAGTTGACGGATCAGCTGTATTATTGACTGAATGTTTTGGTAGTTTTGAACCTCCGAAGAATAGTCACGGATCTACTGCAGGTCCTCCAGATATGATATGAGATTACGCATATACTACGACCTGAGTGGCGTATCCTCGCAGTACATAGTAGTGAATGAGTGGTCCAGCGAGAATGGTCATCATACGGTGCACGGGAAGAGATAGCTTTACTTCAATTTTACTACATGGTCCACCTCGACATCGTATTTACATGCAAGCGCATTTACCGCGACATCTTCGCCTATGGCAATCTTCGAGTCTTGACCTTGCACCGTTTCTAGGAATCGAACCAAGTCCCGAAGCTCGCGCCGAGCGAGCTCTAATATGATGGCAGATCGAGCGCGGGAGCGTGATCAACGCATGGCCCGTCTGACCCGGGCCCGAGTCCAGTGTCAGCGAACCACTTCGGAACCGGTGGGCGGAGTTGGGGGATCTACGGAGGATATTATAGATTCAAGGTAGAGTAGGGAAAAATGCAACATTCACTTCGCTCCGGGTGACGCGGTTCCTTTTTCGGAAGCTGGCGAAGAATACTCTCAACTTGGGCGCATCCGGGTGCGACGGTTCGAGCGCGCTCCTCGACGCGGGGGGACTTCGTTCAAATGAGTAGAATAATACGTTCACATTTGGGATACCCCACGCCTAGCATACGAGAAAGAGTGAGGAGCCACTATTTACCTCGCGTCAGCGGCATTGCCAAACGTGAAGCATGCCGCATGAAGCCAGAAAGTCAACCTTTTTCATGGGACACGATTTCATAAGGAGCGACCCAACAGAACATGGTTTCCCTAGCCTCAGATCCATCCGTTGTGGTGACGGGCGGAGTTTAAGAAAAACCGTGCAGAAACGCACCATGATCATGTGCGCAAGAGAGTATAGGGTGTCCCTCGTTCGGCGAATGGGATAGCATGTCAGCACGGTGAACGAACCTCGAGACCGAGTTGGATGCCGTCCGTGAGCGTCGTAAACAGGAGATTCTCGACCTCTTCCCTCGGGCGCGTCCAAGACGTGCGACACCTTGGTAGAGGTGAAGATAGCGGGCGCAGACGAGGAATGGCGTGGTAGAGATTGCGAGTTGAAGGCATCCGGCGAGACCTCGGCAGGTTTTAGAGCAGCCATGGAGGCATCGAGGGTAGACTTGACCGGCTCGAGGACGTCCCTCACGGAAGCCACTGCAACGAATCACATTGGCAAACGTGCCGACGTGGACGCTCGGAGTACGGACGGCTGACCTTTTCTTGCCAGTTGCACGATGCGGACGTGCACTTCGGGGATGGTGTGGGTCGCGGAAAATACTTGTCCGAAACACGCATTCTGCCATATCGCAACGTCAAACTAGGTCACGCTCACGTCTGCTTATATCGTCCTTGCTAACTCTCCCAGCAGGCCAAGGAACTTGCTCGCCCGCTCTAACGGATCGTTCACTGTAACGAGCTTCAACCCCTATGAATCGTTGTCCTTGGCTGGGGGTGCTTCGAGTCCCTTGTCTTCGTTTCGTTTCGCCCCCACTACTAATCAGATAGTGATATGGTATACGCGGAAATGGATAAAGCGACGTCTGAATTCACCGTTTTGTGAGTTCGCGTCTTCATAATATTGCGAGGTTTCGACCGTCGCTTTTGCGTCAAGCGGACGAACAGGTGGTTTCCACCAAATGGAGGAGGATGAGCCATATGCACCCACCACGAACGTGGGCAGCGGAGGTGCAACCGGGATCTCCTCAGCTCAGTGCGAGGAGGAATTGGGGAAGGGTCTTCCCGACCACAGTGGATCAGTGGGCAAAATTGAGCTTTCAGTTACATCAGAGGACCTCGATTGAACCGTTATTGTGGTGAGCTTGCGCCGACTGAGAGAAACTGATAATGGACGAGCTAGAGGGACTCGGAGCACAGAGGGAGGAGGTCAGGTGAAGGAGAAAAGACGACTAGAGCTACTGGAGACTAAGCGCTGAGCGAGCGAAGAAGGTGGCGAGAGGAGAAGAAAGCGTGTCACCTCGCTTCGCTTACGCGCAGACGACATCCTGCGCTGCCTCGTGCCTCGACTAAAGTTCTTTCACAGTACGTGTCTCAGTCGTCCTCGCCATCGTCACGCTGAGGTAGCTCATCCCAAAATGATGTGGCGTGTTCAAGCTATAATAGTTCGTCTCGGGGAAACGACATGGCTAAGTTATTGACGCGTCGTCGTTCGTGTCGAACTTGAAGGTTCGAAGATTGGACAACGGAGGAGTTGTTATGTCTCGTCACTCTGTACTTAATTTACTTAAGTACCAAACGCACCAGTGACTCCGCCGACATTGGTCCCGAAGAAATTCACTAATAAGTATGTACTAAACTCGGTCCCGGTCATGCGCTGATCACTGCACGCTCCCGCGCTAGTACGGTCTCTCGGCCTACTTACTATCACGGTCTCGCTCGCTCGGCGCGAGCTTCGGGACTTGGTACAATTCCCGGAAACAGATAGCAAAACGGCAGGTGCAAGGAAAAGACTCGAAGATTGCCGTGAACGAAGATGTCGCAGTATTTGGTAGATGTACGCTTGCATGTAAATACGGTGCCGAGGTTGGAGCACAATGACGTAAATCTGTCTCTTCATGTGTGCAGTTTGATAACCATCCTCATTCGACCACTAGAACTCCACATTCACTACTATGTAACTGTCAGGATACGTCAGTCAAGTCGTAGTATGCGTAATATTATATCATATCTGGAGGTCCTGTAGTAGATCCGTGACTATTCCTCGAAGGTTCAGAAGTATCAGAACCTTTAGTCAATAACACGGCTGATCTGTCAACCGATAAACTGTCAGATGGGCATCAATGACGCACGGGTACATGACCTCAACTCACGTTCATTCTTCGTTCCAGGAAATGCAACCGAGAAGATTCTTCAACCGTGACCATTTCGGCTCCTGCATTTGACGCAACTTGTCGTCAATTTGCACCCGCAGGTCATTATACTCCGTCTGAAGCTCCACCAACACGCTCGCCTCCGAAGCCCCCTTCCTTTCTTTGTCGATCCTCCGTAGGAGCACCACATGTTTCTCGACCAGATGCTCAAGCTGAGAATAAAGCTCTTGCCCTGCTTCTGTTTCTTCGAGCTCCTTCTTCAGATCGGCCATTTCTTCTTGAAGTAGCAGCTCTTTGCGAGCGACTTCCTGGTCAAGGATTTGTTGAATAATCTTCTTCGGGGAGTCATCGTCGCTCCGACAGCGAGCTATCTGGGCTCCTTGGATAATCATTGCCTTCCAGTAATCTGTCTTGAGCTCATCCAACCTCCTCTCACCGACGCTTTGGTCAACTTCATCCCACATTGTTGTAGTGATATATACCTTCCCTAAAGCGTCTCTTCCGCACAGCTTTCGGAATGCTCGGAGGTTCTTCAACGGTGTACCGGCCATGCGGTTGTCCGTAATCCGATGGAGATACAAAATCCCAGAGAGAAGTTTCTCCTGGTAGCTGCGAGAACGAGGACAGAGGTGAGAGACGCAAGGCAGTAAACATCATGCATTACCTTGAGTTCAGCCAATCGGAAATCATGTTCAAGATGTCAAGATCAGATTTAAACGTGTTGTCGAATCCCGGTGTATCCACCAGGACTATGTGTCGCCCACTCTCCTGGTCCCAGAATCTGATAGCAAGGACATGGCTTGTAAATGACTTCAACGTATGGCCTACTCCCTTGGTGTCACGTCCACTTGCAAGGCGTATGAACTAAGGTCACATGAGTGACTAATGCCCCTACTTGCTGTTTGTCTCACCGTGCTCTTGCCAGAACCTGTTGGACCCATGACACTTATCGATATCGAGTTAGACATTTCAGCGTCGAGAGTTGTATCACGTACGCTATCACAATATCATCTGTTTCCAGGTGCTCCACGTTCCCCGTCGCAGGAGGTTGTTCGGAAAATCCTCGAGCTGTCTGGGGGTGCTCTGTGTCTGTCCCAGGTAGTTCTTCTGCGTTAGCCTGGGGCGGAGGGTGCACCATCACAGGATTATCATATTCCTCAGCTACCTGCGGAAGTGCTCGGACTGCCTGACGACGCTCCCTGTCTGTATGAGGTTGTTGTTCCATGTTGGTCTGAGGCGGGGAGTGCACCGTCGCGGGAGGTTCTTGATTCGTCGCTGCGTGTTCATCGTCTTCTCCCTGGCCCAGGTCATTTCGCTTCGACCATTTCCCGTAGAGAAGCTGATGGGAGACAGTAAACTGGCATTTGCTAAGAGTAGTGAGTAATGGGAAACGTTACTGACCTTCTGCATTTTTTGCGCTGAACCTTTGTCTATATTCGATGCTAATGGGAGAGTGCGGATCAGAAGCCGAAACATAAGCCGAAAGTGATGTCGATTCTACCTTTTGTTGAAGGACGCTGAACCACACGTTCGTCTGCAGAGTAGTGCGGGGAGGGTGAGCGGAATGGTTCCAGGGTTGTAGGATCGACGACCGGACGTGGTATGGAATAGTGCTAGTGGCATGGGATCAGACAGGTATGACGACGAAAGCCATCTAGAGATCATGAAGAAACAGTGCCAAAAGGCGTGGTACTCAGTTACATCGAGGATTCGAGGTCGACGTGAGGCAGTACGGAAACCTCCATCGTTAAGATACTCGATCCTATCCTATCCTATCTCTGCCCTGCAACCGTTCCGCTCGCCAGCCTTCCCGCCACTACCCACCTGCAGACGAAGGAGTAGTTCATCACGAGCCCTTCAACACAAGGTAGAATTCAAGTTGACGCCACCTTCGGCCTATGTTTCGACTTCTCATCCGCACTCCCATTAGCATCGAATATAGATAAAGGTTCGGCGCAAAAGATGTGGAAAGTCGGTAACATTTCCCATTACTGCTCTCAGCAAATCCCAATTTACTACCTCCCACCAGATTCTCTCCGGGAGAGGGTCGAAGCGAAATGACCAGGGCCAGAGAAAAAACAGACAAAGCATACGCAGCGACGAATCAAGAGCCTCCTGCGACGGTGCACTCCCCGCCTCAGACCAACACGGAATAGCATCCTCAGACAGAGAGCGCCGTCAGACAGTCCGAGGAACTTTGCAAGAGGCCGAGGAAGTTCCTGTGATGGTGTACCCTCCGCCCAAATCATCAATTTGCACCCGCAAGTCATTATACTCTGTCTGAAAGTTCTACCAACACGCTCACCTCCGAAGGCGCCTTCCTCTCTTCGTCGATCCTCTTGAGAAGTGCCATCTGTTCCTCCACTAGCGTCTCAAGCTAAGAATGCAGCTCCTGTCCTGCTTTTGTTACATATTTCTTCAGATCGGCCATTTCTTCTTGAAGTAGCAACACTTTGTTAGCGACCTTCTGGTCAATTTTTTTTTGAATAATCCTCTTTGGGAAGTCATCGTCGCTTCTGCAGCGGGCTATCTGGGCTCCTTGACTAATCATCGCCTTCCAGTAATCCGTCCAAGTTGCGTCAAGTGCAGGAGCTGAAATTGTCATGGTTCAAGAATCTTCTCCGTTTCCTACCCCGGAAATGAGAATGAAGGGAGTTGAGGTCAGACAGCCGTGCATCATTTGATGTCCATCTGACAGCTTCATTAGTTGACGGATTAGCCGTATTCTGGACTGAAGGTTTTGGTAGTTCTGACCCTTCGAAGATTAGTCACGGATCTACTGCAGAACCTCCAGAGCTGACATTACTCATATACTACGATCTGCGTAAGTGAACGTGGAGTTCCGGTAGGCGAACGAGGAGTGGACGTCACACTGCGCACAGAAAGAGACAGATTTACTTCAATGTTACTACATGGTCCACCTCGGAACCGTATTTACATACATGCAAACCAAGTACCATGCTAATCATTGGGTATCCCTATGTGAACATATTATTCTACTTATTTCAACGAACCTCCCTCGTTTCGAGCGGGCGAGGAATGAGCTTGAACCCTCGTCACGTCCAGGCGCGCCCTATGGCACGGGTTGAGCGTCAAATGACGCAAGGGTATCTGACGTAACTCACCTTTAGTCTCGTTTCCGGGAAAAGAAACGGAGAGGTTTCCTCAACCGTAACAATTTCAGCTCTTGCATTTGACGCAACTTCTCGTCAATTTGCACCCGCAAGTCATTATACTCCGTCTGAAGCTCCGCCAACACGCTCGCCTCCGAAGTCGCCTTCCTCTCTTCGTCGATCCTCTGTAGAAGCACCTTTTGTTTCTCGACTAGTTTATCAAGCTGAGAATACAATTCTTGTCCCGTTTCTGTTGCTTTGAGCTCCTTCTTCAGATCGGCCATTTCTTCTTGAAGTAGCAGCACTTTGCGAGCGGCCTCCTGGTCAAGGATTTGTTGGATAATTCTCTTCGAGGAGCCATCGTCGCTCCTGCAGCGAGCTATCTGGGCTCCTTGAATAATCATCGCCTTCCAGTAATCCGTCTTGAGCTCATCCAGCCTCCTCTCGCCGAGGCTTCGATCAACTTCATCCCACATGGTTGTAGTGAGATATACCTTCCCTAGAGCGTCTCTCCCGCACAGCTTTCGAAATGCTTGGAGGTTCTTCAACGGTGCATCGACCACGCGGTTGTCCGTTATCCGATGGAGATACAAAATCCCAGAGAGAAATTTCTGTTCTTTGTAACTGGGAAAGCAGAGACATGGGTGAGAAACGGACGTCAGTAAACATCACGCATTACCTTGAATTTAGCCAATCGGAAATCATGTTCAAGATTTTGAGATCAGTTTTAAACGTGTCGAATCCCGGTGTATCCACCAGGACTACGTGGCGCCCACTCTCCTGGTGCCAGAATCTGATAGCATGGACATAGGTTGTAAACGGTTTCAACGTATGGCCTACTCCCTGAGTGTCACGTCCGCTCGCAAGGCGTATCAACTAAGGTCACGTGAGTTGCAGGATGCCACACTTGCCATTTGTCTTACCGTGCTTTTGCCAGAGCCTGTTGGACCCATGACACTTAAGGATATCGAGTTAGACATTCTGCCGTCGAGAGTTGTATCACGTACGCTATCACGATATCATCTCTTTCCAGGTCCTCTATGCCGACCGTCGCAGGAGATTCTTCGCAAAGCTGAGAAGATCCTGGAGCTGTTTGGGGGTGCTCTGCCACCTTCCTCTCTTCGCCGATCCTCCGTACAAGTAACATTTGTTTCTCGTCTAGCGTATCTAGCTGAGAATACAGTTCTTGCCCCGCTTCTGTTTCTTTGAGCTCCTTCAGATCGGCCATTTCTTCTTGGAGTGGCAGCACTGTGCGAACAGCCCCCTTTTCAAGGATTTGGTGAATGATCCTATTCGCGGAGTTATCGTCGTTCCTGCAGCGAACTATCTGAGCTCCTTGTATAATCATCGCCTTCCAGTAATCCGTCTTGAGTTCATCCAACCTCCTCTCGCCGAGGCTTCGATCAACTTCATCCCACATGGTTGTAGTGAGATATACCTTCCCTAGAGCGTCTCTTCCGCACAGCTTTCGAAATGCTCGGAGGTTCTTCAGCGGTGGATCGACCACGCGGTTGTCCGTTATCCGATGGAGATACAAAATCCCAGAGAGAAGTTTCTGTTCTTTGTAACTGCAAGAGCGTGGACAGGGGTGAGAAATGGAAGCCAGTAAACATCACGCATTACCTTGAGTTCAACCAATCGGAAATCATGTTCAAGATTTCGAGATCAGATTTGAACGTGTGGTCGAATCCCGGTGTATCCACCAGGACTACGTGGCGCCCACTCTCCTGGTGCCAGAATCTGATAGCATGGACATGGCTTGTAAACGATTTCAGCGTATGGCCTATTCCCTGTGTGTCACGTCCACTCGCAAGGCATATCAACTGAAGCCGCATGAGTGACCAAATCCCAATACTTGTTATTTGTCTCACCGTGCTTTTTCCAGAGCCTGTTGGACCCATGACACTTAAGGATATCAAGTTAGACATTTCAGCGTCGAGAGTTGTATCACGTACGCTATCACGATATCATCTGTTTCCAGGTCCTGTATGCTCACCGTCGCAGGAGGTTCTTCGGAGACTTGATGAGATCCCGGGACTGTCTGGGGGTGCTCTGTGCCCGTCTCAGGGTGTTGTTCTGCGTTAGTCTGGGGCGGAGGGTGCAACATCGCAGGAGCTTCCTCGGCCACTTGCGGAGGTCCTTGGACTCTCTGACGGCGCCGACGGGGCTCTCTGTCTGTCTGAGGTTGTTGCTCTGTGTTGGTCTGAAGCGGGGAGGGTACCGTCGCAGGAGGTTCTTCGGAAATCTGAGAAGATCCTGAAGCTGTGTGGGAGTGCTTTCTGTTCGTCTCAGGTTGTTGTTCTGCGTTGTTCTGGCGCGGAGGGTGCATCATCACGGGAGGTTCCTCGGCCACCTGCGGAGGTCCTTGGACTCTCTGATGGCGCCGACTGTCTGTCAGAGGTTGTTGCTCCGTGTTGGTCTGAGGTGGGGAGCGCACCGTCGCAAAAGGTTCTTCGGCTACCTGAGGAGACCCATGATTCGTCGCTACGTATGCTTTGTCTGTTTGTTCTCTCTGGCCCTGGTCATTTCGCTTCGACCTTCTCCCGGAGAGAATCTGGTGGGAGGCAGTAAACTGGGATTTGCTGAGAGTACTAATGGGATATGTTACTGACTTTCCACATCTTTTGCGTCGAACCTTTGCCTATACTCGATGCTAATGGGAGTGCAGATCAGAAGTCGAAACATATGCCGAAGCTGGCGTCAATTCTACCTTGTGTTGAAGGACTCGCGATGAACTATTCCTTCGTCTGCAGGTGGGTAGTGGCGGGGAGACTGGTGAGCGGAACGGTTCCAGGGCAGAGATGGGATCGACAGCCGGACGTGGTCTGGGTCAAAGTGAGGTTACCCTCCACCGCATACCACCTCGTGGGCTGGCGGGGTATCTTCACGATGGAAGTTTCCGGAAATTGGAATAGTGCTGGTGGCATGGAATCAGACATGCATGCTGATGAAAGCCATCAAGGAGCAACAGCGCCGAAAGGGGTGGTACATCGAGGCAGGCGTGAGGCAACCTCCGAGTCCAGTGATTCTTGACTCGTAGCTGCTACTGGTGATCACTGTCGACTTCGGGCGGGACATCCACTCGCCCGTTAAACGGAGCAAAAAACCAGTAGTTCTTTGCATTGTAGGGCATTGTAGTTTGAACCGAAACGCGTGTATTCCCGCTTTAATTGCGGTCTTTCCAGATGAGACTGGAAGAGAAGGTCATTTGTTGTCATAGTGGGGCGATGTTCGGGTGGCGGACGCTTACATAAGTAAGTAAGCGGGGTGCACGACGATTGTGCCGCGACCCCGGCGCCACTCGCCGTGGTCGACGACGTCGGGGCGTTTTTTGGGCGGCGGGCGAGCCGAGTCAGCCGAGTCATCGACTCATTCAATTGAAGAAGGACCCAGGCACCGAAACAACGTGGGACGCTATACCTCCATGTGGTTCGAATCTTCAGCCAGGTCTCGGATTGGAGAATTGTTCATTGTTCGAAGCAACTGCCCAGCCAGTTTCATGCAAATTTCGAGTTCAAAATCGCAACACGACGTTTTCAGCAACACAGAACCCCTCGTTGAGCCCAAGCGTATGTGAATACTACCGGAGCAATGCCGGCCCACTAAGTAATCAGCTCTGGTTTGCCAATGGCCATCCGGTCAATACCAGACGATGACCATGAGCTGTGCCATGTATTTCAAAATGAAGGGAGTTGTTGTTCATCCAGGACCCATAGGATCCGCCTCCATCATTTCACTCGCACTTACCAGTCGCTTCTTCCCTCGCATCTGATGACAATCAGAACAAACTTCATCTCGTCAGGGTCCTTCCGGATCACTGCATGTCGTGAATGCAGCACCCGCTTTGAATGGCTGGTAGCAGAACCACTTGCGATTATACCCTGACTCAAGCCTCGCTTGACCTTACTTCTACCCTGGTCAGGATGGATGTGCGTGAGTGCAGTGATAGACACTTTGCTCCATGCGTCGCTAACGCATAGCCTTCCGTTACCGTATCTGATCATACCTCAGGTCAAGGCACAAAATGACTCATTCAACCTTATCTCACAGCATAATCCATCGCTGATACCTCCACGATAGAAGAGCCTCCAGTCTATTGGACACAAGACAATGGTCACCGTTATCGACCCTTACTGCTCCGTATACGACATCAGGAAGTCATTTCAGTCAACGGTAATGGGGTCTCACTGGCCCTCCCCGCGCGGTGTGCTATTCTCGATCCTATGCGAATTGAATTCAATAACATCAAACAAGCTGTTTTCAATGAATTCACAGGGACATTTACTCCCAGTGGCGCACTGGCACGTATGATAGCACCAGAGCCATAGGCCATACCGTATTCGCAAGCGATACTGGATTTAGGTATTATCTCTAACTCGATAGGATAGCATCATGCAAATCCCGGCGCCGATGTCAGTATCTCACACTTGTCCCCGTGGACATCAATACTTTTTTTACATCAGCTTGACTGTCACAAACTTTGTCAGTGACGAGAGGCAGCCTCTAATGGTGATTTATTGGCCCCCACAGAAGAAGGGCTCTGGTCGCCGACGCTGCCAACGTGCTTGCGCCATCAACGTCGAATGGTTGTGGATCGACGAAGATGATCTCTACTCCGGCGCAGGCCTGGACAATAACGTGATCAGCGTGCACGAATGTCACTAGGCGAAGTCTAGCAGCCCCTCTGTGATGTGGATCGTTGGCTCCAGATCCCGTCGTGATAAACGGCACAAACAAAGGCACGCGGACAGTACAGTCAAGTGTCTGGGACGGGCGTACTAGTAAAGCGATGCTAAAGGAGTCGATCATCCGCCGCGCCGTGACTGTCCACCACGGAGAGGAATTTCACTTCCCGGGCCGTAACCAGGCGTTTCCATGGAAGGATGTGAACAATTCACATATTGAGAACAGTGAGGTGTGCAGGGATCCGGGTGCTGCGATTGTGTATAGGACAAAGCGGATGTACTCGACACACGTCAGGCATTGCAACGAAGAGCAGCCGCAGTTCGTCATGCAGCTCGATAGGTTTAACGACCCGCCATGATCCCTCTTGTTCGCCATCTTCTCTCCTGTATAGAAATTACAATCGGTTTGGTCGATCTTAAGATGAGAAACGTAGTACCCCATTTTGTACAGTGAATGCTCTGAAATAAACTTTGGGATCCGCCTTTGTCACAGGGGTTCATGACAAGTTCCTCAATTTAATTTGAATGAAAGAATACACTTCGTCTGGTTGAAACGTATCAAATCTAACCGCCAGTTTTATACGCGTATAGTAGTGAAAGAAGTTCAGAAAGCATTGTATGTAGGCTAGACGTATGCATTCGGAAGCTATATCGATGCCTCCGAGATGGCACATGTACAAGTGGCGAGAATTCCCGGATCCGAACAACCCTGACACTGACAGGGGCCGAGGTGGAGCTTAAAACCGTCTCGATCGATCGATCGAGCTCCGATCGTGCATGTGATCGATCATCGATGATCAGACGTGGATCTTGAAGGATCCGTAAGTCAATCAGCGAAGTGTATCTGAAGAGAGCAGAGGAAGATGCAATGCCGGAGAGACATACAAAGCCACGCTAGGATAACACAAGGTAGTGGATCAGCCGGACACCCGTCTGGCATGGAGCCCGTTGCAGAAGTATTTTCCTCACCATTCTCGTCCACAGTGGTGAATGAGAGGCATATGAACTCGACCTCTTATTCTGTCTACGACCCAGCTCAGAATGTTACCCATTGGGATAATCACGTTACATTTGATCACCTCGGGACTTTGTGGTCGACTCCGTCAGACCGACGTCCCTTGTTTCCCCTCGCTGACCAGGAAAGTGGTACTCTTTGGCACCACTCACTCACCCAATTCATCATCCACCCATCTGCGTATTCTGCACACGCAACGCATTCTCACCACCCGAGCTTATCAGGCGACGAGAATGTCACAGAACCATCTATTCCACACTCTCCTCCATATCGACCATTCAGTCCAACTTCACCTCACTTCAGTTCCCACCCAACGTCAACCAGGTTCCTTAAACCAGATCCTCGCTCCCATCTCGCTTTGTACCACGCCGGGATTCTGCTCATTTAGCTTTATCTCGCCGCAGACGTGCTACTTGTGCGATCGAGTACGAATGGTTATGGATTGATGAAGAAGAACTCCTCAAAGGTCTGACGGAACCAGATGGAAAGCTTATCGTCCACCAGTGTCGCTTGGATCACTCGCCGTGACAAGTCGTCCATCAATGCGCACATCAAAAAGGGGCATGGAGGAAAGCCTGGAGGGGACAAATTCCAAGTTGATTGTCGTTGGTCTGCTTGTGGCAAGACTATGCTGAAAGAGTCGATTGCAGGACACATCGTAATATCCACCTTGGGGAGGTGTGGGAATGCCAGGGTTGCGGGAAAGAGATTGTTCGGAACGACACCTATGGGCGTCATGGTGTGAGATCAGGTTTCGCTGCGTGCCGAACCTCAGGCCCAGTGAGAAATGGTGATATGTGGAGGCACGTCAGGCTATTTTGTACTATGTATGAAATGGGGACCTAGGCCAAACTATCGTCAACATAGGCTATATCTTCCACCTTGTCTCAGCATAGCTA
>JBBPQL010000942.1:0-14656 GCA_038092515.1 Boletus subparvulus | reverse complement strand
ATACTACTGGAATATACTACGGAGTCCTGAAGCGGAGCAGTGCTCTGGAGGTACGAAGGTACCGAGCTGCGGAAACACTGGGTCGGAGTAATCTACGAGGCGAGAGGAACAGATGTAGTACAGGATTAGAGGAACAAATGTAGAGGGACTAAAGGAGATAGTACACTGGATACTAATGGAAATTTACCATGTTCGGAGTTCGGAGGTGCAGAGGTGCGGAGGTGTCCCGGAGGACCGGAGTTGACTAGGTAAAATCATGGATATGACAGGGAAACACTTCAATGAGCCTTCAACCCCACTGATGCACAATATGAGGGGGCAAGGAGGCGACTCAATGGACACAAAGTCCAAAAGCGCTTTCTGTGCAACTCCAAGTCTGGCCACAGAGAATGTGATGAGCAGCTCAAAGCCAACTCTGGGAAAAGGGGGAGCCTGGGCCACAGGAGGGAGGAGACCAGCTCAGCATGTGATCTTGAGGAGTCTTGACACTGGGCGGTGGCAAGGGTCAGCATGGAATCAGGGTGAGACAAACAACCACCAATAAATTATATCAGCACACCACAATCATTGTTTGATGTTTAGAATGAAACAAACAACAACAAATGAACTTGCCACCGCCTCAGGCTTCCTCCACACCTCTGAGTAGTGCCAACATGGTCTCCTTCCAGCCAAGGTTCCCCCATCCCCCATTCCCCTGAGTCAATGTTTCACTTCCTGCCCTCGCCAACCCTCACCACTGCACTTCGTCAAGAGCCTTACCGGATCCTCCCCCCCAAGAGTTGGCTTTGAGTCTCTTGTTCTAATCTCTGCAGCGAGACTTTGAGTTGTGCAGAGAGTGCTTTTGGACTTTGTGTCCATTGAGTCACCCTGTTGCCCCCTCATATTATGCATTAGTGGGGTTGAAGGCTCATTGAAGTGTTTCCCTCCCTTTGTCAGTGTTTCCCTCCCTTTGTCACATCACATTTCTGAGACACCTCCCCTTCCAAGGCATCTCTCCAGGTTTCAAATAAGTATGTATGCATGATCATGTTACATGTTGGTGCTAATCACAATCTCATCGTAACCTATGGTAGTCGCATTGATCATGGCCACTGCTGTGACAAGATACGCCCCTCAAACCCACACAATGGCACTATGGGTACGTCAATTGTCTTAATATTGTTCTAATGCCTCCGCTTGTAGTGCGATACCTATGTCATCCGGATTTCTCTACTCATGGGTGCGCTGAAGCTCCTTTCTGTATGCCCAAATGTCTGCAAAGTATGATTCTAGGTATGTATGTAGCACCCAGCGAGGTGAGCCATGCAAGAATATTGTTGTAGACTGGCGTTAACTCTTTTGTATCAAAGTCTGGCTCAGCCCCTTGTCGGAGACTGAGAATTGCCCAGTGCAAGATTGCACATGTGAACATGACAACCTTGATTAGGCCATCACCTCCTTGGTCATTCGGGGGGAGCATGTGCAATATATGGGTTTTACAACCCATATGACTTGGTGCATAATCATGGTAAGTGCCATGTGACAAAATGGACAGATGTGTTATGCGAGACGTACACTTTGTAGGTCGAGGCGGAACCAAGTCGTCTCAAGGGAGGTACTCACGAAGAGACACTACGTCCTTAAGACAACCAGAGATACTAAGGTTAAGTCGAGTGTTGTGAAGGTCTTAAGCCGAATGCTCAAGGATCCAAGAGTACGCTAGATTGCGTAGAACAAGAATGAAGATTACTGTACAGGCAGCTGGCTACTTATACTATGTGACGCGTAAGCGTAGAACTCCATAGAACAAGAGAGAATCAATGAGTAATAGGGAACACGTAACCGATACGAGAGAATCGGCTGAAAGACGAGGCTGTCCGTAGATAAAGACTCATGCAGTAAGCAAGAATGAGTAACGTGATATAATCCCTTCCGGTAGTAAAGGAAGAATGACGGCGTGGGATTAGAGTTCGATGAAAGAAGAGTTAAGCGGACTCAAGAGGATTAGGCAATGAACCCAATCGTAAGAACACATACCAAAGAGGATATGAGTGCGACGAAAGAAAGAAAGTAAGAAGATACCATGTGTAAGGAGGCAAACTGTAACAAGATGAGTGGGTCCTGGTCACCTTGCTAATCCATTTGTTAGGTTGAATCACTGATCAGAGGGAGACACTTATGGGCACCACCAAGTCCATATACTTCCAGTCTTTGAGAAGGTTGTCAATAATTAGCTCCCATTCCTGTGCAAGGTCACATTGTCGGTTGATTGGGATTTGGAGTGTAGGGTAGCACGTGTAAACAGCAGTGTGTGCAACATTTTTAAAGTGCCAGACAATATCATGCCATGCTCTCCTGGCTGACCTCTTGAGTTCAGGGAACTACTTTGATTTCTTTCAAGTTTCTACCGATATGAGGTCATTATTTTTTTCATATGCACTTATATATCTGATGGACTTACCATCATTTGGGTTGAAGAAACCTTCATGATGTATGCATTGTCTTCTTTGGTGGAACACATTGGCTGAATTGCAAAGAAGTACTCGATGATCCTGTTCCTAATCTCTTCTCTAGCATCTTTTGAGAGTGTGACTGCCCATGGTCGGACATGAGACATGCATTCTAATTGTGGAATCAACTAATGGGATGTGAAGATATATTTAGACCAGAAGTTTAGAGCATGCACCCCCACAGGATCAAACCTCACACTGGCACTCAACTGGATTCACTATCAACCACTGGCCGAAGAAAATGCTTGTTGATATCCAGCTGTGGATCCATTGCTGGGATGCTTCCTCCTACCTCTCCATATGGGATGCCAACCCCACAAACTGAATCCTTGTGAAGACGACAGTACCTGGTATTGAAGAGGTATTCATAGGATCCCTGTGCTGCAAGAGCAAACCCAGCCTGAGGATCAAGACCAGTTGAGTAGTTTCCTAGGGTGGTGTTCTGGATGAATGGAACCCAATTGTGGTGGAAGCTGAGGTCCCAGTTGCTGTGCTCGCTGGTCGAGTCATCCAATGGAACTGGAAGAGTAGGAATCCAGCTGACCTCCATCACTGGCAGTAGTGGTCAAAGTGTTTGAGGAGTAGTTTCCTAGGGTGGTGTACTGGATGAATGGAACCTGGTCGCAATGGAAGCTAGGGTCCCAGTTGCTGTGCTCACTGGTCGAGTCCCCTCCAATGGAACTGGAGGAGTAGGCTTCATCGCCAATGGTCAAATAATAGGACATTGTATTTCAACAGAGCAGCCTGAGGTGTGGTAAATGGAGAACATGAACATGAACAATACATTGACTCTTATATACATAAACAACACGGAGGCTACATGAAAAACTACCAGAGCATGTGAGAAAGAATGAGTCGACTTTGAGTAGAACTACACAGTGATTAATGCTACTGGTTGACAGTGATATATATTGCTCACCACTTACACATTTCACTGTGGGAATCAAGCAGCAGCAGTGCAGAATTCTGTCGCTGCTTCAATGACATCCAGTTGCCGATCTGACATGACCAATGCCACATAATTCTCCACATATGTGTGATGCCTGAACACAAGCAGTTCAGCCAGCGATCCAGTATCTGTGACAGTGGCCTTGTATTGCTGAAGGGAATCTTCATTGCAGTAAATGACATATTCAAGGAACTTGCTGTAGTGCTCCACTTCTTTAAGTTCCCACATGGAGGCCATCGCCCAAAGGCATCTGGTCTCATGGCCTGCTTGCTTCATGAGGACAACCTGACGAAGCGCTTCTGCAGGCAGCTCTGCATTCTTGATGCCTGATGCTAAAACATCCTCTCCCTGAAATTGAGTCAGTGTGGCTGCAAATCTATGAGATGTCAGCTCCAATCTGCTGTAGGTCCTTTAGTGTGATGCTGTCATCTTTCTAGGCAAAGATAACTCAGAACTCAAAATGGTTCCCTGACAATGTATCTTCGCCTCCATGGATGGCAGACTATAAGCTAGGGAAACTTGTTCTCCTAGACAACACAACAACCTAAATGCTGAGTCAGTGAATAGACTTAGCCTAGCCAGTAATGTAGGTGTTTGTCAATCTCCAACGATAGTTGAGGGGGACTGATAGAATATGAAAGCCTAGGTCTCTTCTGGATGTCTGGTGTGGATAGGGCTATGCTCAATGAAAGTGTGCAGATAGGCTCTAGTCAGCATTGGGTGGCTGGTAGTAGCTAATGGAGAAGTTCGGTTGGTGGTTGGGAGAGTTCATGCAATTTCACTTAGTCACACAGAATAGGTTATAGTAACTCAATTCTTATTGCACACTAAGGAGATGGCAAATCAGGTGGGGATTAGCGCAAATACCACTTAGCTCGTAGAGTGGGTAATTTGCTAGAGACTGGATTCTTCTATCACTTATGCCCTGGGCTGGATATGTAGCACTTAGACAAGTAGCTCCCGCACTACTAAGATCTGGCTCTAGTAGAGGATCTCACAAGTTCTATGTTAGGAGTCAGTTGTCACTTAAGCCTCTCTTGGGCTTCCTGTGACCTGTGACTCTCTTATGGTGCTTACTGCTTCTTGTTAGAAGCTGGATATTATACCCAAGGCTGGAAGATGTCCAGAAGATCATTTCCCTGGTTGAAAGATCTGATCTAGAATGGTATGGTAGTGCATTAGCTGGTGAGAGAGGAGGGGGAGGTGAAGGTGCACCGCAGCCCGCTGGCAGTTGTTGGGGGGATAGCATCCACCCCAAGGGCTGTCGTGAGCTTGGTGTGCTTCCTTTCTACCATAGGGGTAGAGGCGAGTTGCATAAGTCTTTCATAATGGTGGCACTGTAAAACAACAAACCTAACTAGGTGAGTAGGAAGGTCTATGTGTGTGGGGGTCTAAGGGCATGATAGGCTTGTCCCAAAAGAGGATCCTATGAGGTTAGTGAAGACTTGGGTGAAGGGTATGAGAAGGAGAAGGTGGAACTGGCCGTCCGAAGGTATTCCGGACCGTGGGAAAGTAGGCCGGTCGAAGACCGGTCTGTTGGGCGTGCAGTGGAGAGGTGGAGAAGGTGTGAAGGTGGTCAACAAGCCCTGTAGTGGACTCAGACGTGTGAACAGTAGATGGAATGTTTGGGAAAGCGGAAGATTCAAATAGGTGCCAAAAAGATCCATTCAAAATGCAAAGTACAAACTCTTTATAGTCCGGGAATTGCCCAGGACTGTGTAGTTATGATAGATCAAGTTTAGAACTCTAACAAAAAGATACCCGAAAGTCAACAGATACAAAATGATCAAAGAACATATTACCAAAAAGGGATACCAATGTGAGACCGACTGGTCTATCGCAGGAAAAGGAAGTTTGGACTTGGACTACAGCAAAATGCACCAGTCAGGTTCAGTCTAGCATGGGAAACCTAGCTAGAAAGCCTCGGAAGCTTGGATTACCAACCTAGAGCTGTACAGTGCTCTACAGCACAGTGTTCTTGGGTGCAAAAGTGTGGGCAAAATGAAGTTGTGCACGATTACTGCATGTCTGTCCTTATTTGGACTAGGTTGATCTGCAGTTTTGACTGGGGCACAATGTACTGGCTGGATAAGGTAAGTGCTCTCTGGTACTTGATTCCTAGTAGACAGGGGTACTCAGGTTAGTAGCTGAGACTGCTCAGATCAATTCAAGCACAACTGGGACTCTAGTCCCATGTCACTGTCATTCGGTTACTTAGGTATGTAGTTACCTAGCATGTTGCTCTAGTATATACATAAGTGTACTCAGCCTTAGGGTAGTTATTTAATCTCAGGGGATTTCAGCCCAGGCATCTTTTGGTACACACATTGCATTCTTTGAGCAACTCCCGGCACAGCCGACACACCAGATACATTTGTACATACATACAGGCAGTACATCCAGTCATAGCTGGTATGGGTACAAGGGGTTGTAAACTAGTTAGCATACTTTGCAAAAGAAATCAGAGCCTATCTTGGGGCGGTAAGGGGTATCAGCACAGTGAGATGGGAAGGGGTTATGCATAGAAGGACAAAATGAAAAAATATCATAGCCCGACTCAGGCAGAGACAGGTATTGGTACACAGGACGAAGGGGATGGCATATATGTGGAGTCGGGTAAAACTGAGCCATTTGGTGGTACATCAGTAGATGAGTGCGAAAGAAAAGAAAAAAGGAAGGGGGTGCTCGAGGTGGCCCAAGTCTTTCCAAAAATTGTGATATGAATTTGAAGTGGGCTCTATGATTGCGAGATGAGGACAGTTAGCACAGTTAGTTAGAACCTTTGTGAGGTAAAGTAAATAAGATCTGGGGGATAGCAGGAGGAGGTGTGATGTTGGCATCACTGTAGTGCCAATAGAACTGCTGTTGCTTGATGCGGAGCTGTTTGGCTTCCTCCCATAGATAGCGGGTGCTGCACGCATGGCAGCCCTCAAAGCTGTTGGGGTTGTTGAGGTTGAAGTGGTGGAGGAGCTGGGTAATAAAGTCCTTGTCAGGGAGGGTCAGTTCTAGGACAAGGATGACAATATCAGCAAGTGCATGCTTGCTGTAGAAACGCAGGAGCCCGCAGGTGCTCCAGGTAAACCCAGTCTCTTCGAGTGTGAAGAAAGGGTTGGTGCTGCACACTGTTGGAAGAATTCTCCCTGGTGCACAAATACCAGGGCGCAAGTGGATCTGTCAAAGGCAAGGAGAAGGAGGTCCGTCTTCATGCATTCCATGCACTGCTCTGGAGTTAGGACAGTGTGGAGGGCATGGAGTAAGTTGTATATGTCCACCGGAAACAGCGCAAGTCTTCAATTCATGCATGGTAGTCCATGTTGGCATGGTACACATGGAGCTTGTAGGCGTTAGTCCTGCTGAAATAGATGGAAGGGGGGTAGAAGGTTAGTATGTCACTGCATATGGTTCTGTCCTTGTCACAGAGGAGGCGTTGGTATGCCTTAAGATTCTTGTGTAAGCATTTGGCATAATATGTGGCAGCATCAATGTAGTTCTCTGGGAATCCTCCATTGAATGGAAGGGGGTGGTAGTTTCCATTGTACTCCTGGGGCGGCTGGAAACAAGTGGTGTAATAGTTACCCATAGCATTGAAGCAGGTGGTATCATTGAAGTACCTGTCAGTAAAGGGGAGGGGGCCCAAGTGGGCATTGGACCACAGGTGCGCCTCGTTGGGATCAAAGTCTTGGGTTGGGTGAAGGTTGAAAGGCTCCCACCACCCAATGGCAGTGGCATAGGCAGCTGGATTACAATGAGGGGGGGGGGGGGGGTAGTCTGACCTGTCTGAATCTCAGCCCAAGTCAGTCTCCTCTTCCTCTGTCCCACAGCAGTCCAAGTCAGTGTTGGAGCTGCCAATGCTGTCAGAGGACAAGAAGGGGACAGGAACATACACGCAATGCTCCACAGTGTGCTTGTCTGATGGGAAGGGAGAGAAGAGGGGTGAGCGCTGGGTGAGGGATCTAGGGAGTGACCTTAAGGCAGCCTCAAGCTCCCTTTCAAGGGGCATGTTGTGAGGGAAGGTATCCCGAGCCTCGGCTGCTTCCTTCTCTTGGAGGCAAGTGAGCTGGTGGTGTAGGCCGCATGCTTGAACAAGCACTGTCTTTTGGGTGATTCCAGGATGACTCACAACACTCAACATGTTCCACTGTATTGTTTCCTCCCTGTTTTTGAAGGCCTCTTCCCTCGTTCCCATGACATCTCCATTCAATGCCTTCTTTTTCAACTCTGCAAATGGCATGCATTGGAGAAGCTTTGAATCCACACTGACGAGTCCCTTGCCCTTCTTCATCACTCCTTACAATGCCTTGGTGGTCAGCTGCGCCATTTTCGAGGAGACATTTGTGCCACCTTTCATACTCAAAAGCTACCTATGGAAGCTGCATGACAGCAGAGGAGGGAATTGGCAAAGCACCACAGTGGTCATTGCAAGAAAGGGCCATATTCAGCATTACTCTCAAAGCAGTTCAATCTCAACACCTACAAATTTCATGCTCTCAGTGACTAAGTTAGTATGATCCACAGGTTTGGCACAACTGACTCTTTCACCACTCAAGTTGTGCATCAACCTGTTGATTTACATATTGACCTCACTGATATCAATATTTCAATAGGGTGAGCTGGCACATCATATGATCAAGAAGATGTATGATTTGTCGAACAAGAAACATGTCAACGAGCACTTTGCCAAGCAAGAGCATCGCTGCACTCTCCTGAGTCAACAACCCAGGGTAGACCAATGGCCTGATGTGGATTTGCGAGGAATCAATGCATTCCTAATGCTGCACCACTCCATGGCAAGTCAGGTGCGAAAAGACAATGTCTTTAGTCTTCCATTGTATCTCTCTCATCATGTTCATGACCCTGCTATTAAGGTGAGTGGAAAATGTGTTCAACCTCTGCATACTTACATGTTCTCTAGCCAGATTTCATGCCAAGCCTGAAGGACCACATATTGACAAGACTGCTCCAACTTGACTTCGATGGTGATGAGTGGATATTCACCCCAGAGCAACAAAATGAATTATGTCTCCTCAACATCGACCATATTGTGGAATCAAAAATACTTTGTATCAATTACACCAGCTATGATATACACAGGGGGTACAACACCCTATGGCCAGATTCCCATTCTTTCCTCATGACATCATCAAGGGAAGAAGATCCTGACTGCCACCCTTTTTGGTATTGTCAACTGATTAAAGCTTTCCATGTCGAGGTCCACTTCTGCCCCAGTGGTGTCAGCCATGCGCAGGAGAAGTTGGAAGTCCTCTGGGTCCATTGGCTAGGAATGGATCTGGACCATCAGTGGGGATTCCAGTAGTGTGCACTCCCCAAGGTCAGTTTCGTACCTGAAGATGCAGACAGCCCTGCATTCGGGTTTTTGGATCCTTCTCTGGTGATCCATGGGTGTCACCTCATTCCTGCATTCATTGATGGACATACCAATCAACTGTTACCAAGGGGTGTTTTGGTCGCCAGACAGCCTGGTGAAACTGATGATTGGGCAAGTTACTACATGAACATGTAAGTTTTATTTCATTCATCATATCAACGTAGACTACACTAATATAATTAGATTTGCTGATCGAGACATCTTTGCATGTTTTGCATTGACTGGCATGGGTCATGATGCAGTGCACTTAGTAAGACATGCACACAGGTTAGTTGATGACAACCTATCCACTGACAATGAAGAGGAGGACACCACTGAGATGGAAGAACCTTTGGCTGGATTGAGTGGAGTATCTGTCATATCCATGATTTTACCTAGTCAACTCCAGTACTCCGAGACACCTCCGCACCTCCGAACCTCCGAACTTGGTAAATCTCCATTAGTATCCAGTGTACTATCTCCTTTAGTCCCTCTACATTCATTCCTCTAATCCTGTACTACATCTGTTCCTCTCACCTCATAGATTACTCCGACCCAGTGTTTCCGCAGCTCAGTACCTTCGTACCTCCGGAGCACTGCTCCGCTTCAGGACTCCGTAGTATACTCCAGTAGTATATAATCTGTACTTACTATCCTCATGTACTCCAGTCTGAATATTGACTTAGACAAACTCTTTCTGTCTGACTCTGTCTGTCCCCTCATCCAATCTAGGCTTCAGACTTCGGCATTACCCTTGTCGTTGTTGTCATCTATCTTGAGCTCATCCACATCACAACGTCTCCGAGTTACTCCAATCTGCTCCGCTTCTCCGGGACCCAATTAACAGCAAGGGCATAGCACATAAGCTAAGGCCAAGTCCCAACCAACTCCGACCAACTCCGGAGTTTTCGGAGTTCCTGCGAGGAGTTTGCATGACCTTAACAGTATCCCAGAGTGACAATGAACTTGATGAGGAGCCTGAGGATGAGGCCAGTGAGGGAAGTGACAGCAGTGGGAGTGATGCCTTGGACGATGGTGACTCGGACATTGATGCTGATACTTGTTTCTAGCACAGCTCCATTTTACTATTTTATGTTGTTGGTCAGAATTTGTGCTCTTTGCTTCCCCCTATGATGACCTATAGTTGC
This sequence comes from Boletus subparvulus, assembly GCA_038092515.1. Taxonomy (NCBI): domain Eukaryota; kingdom Fungi; phylum Basidiomycota; class Agaricomycetes; order Boletales; family Boletaceae; genus Boletus; species Boletus subparvulus. Next base: position 4,705 of record JBBPQL010000942.1, on the reverse strand, counting down.
GAATTTGATATGTATTGGCTATGAAAATACACATTGTGTAGATGCCCTACAACATGTGAATGTGATGCATGTACATCGAAAATAATGACATTGTTTCACAAAGGCTTATACGCCCCTGTGATAAACCCCCCACTGGCATCTTATCAAGATAAAACATTCTTTGTCAGTACTATCAGTGTGTTATTGTTTGGTCATTGTGTTAAGAAGCTCATATAAGCCCTTGTCAGGCCTTGCTCAGGTATGCATTCTCGATTGATATTACCAAGTCACAACAAGTAGATATAACGCTAGGGTGGTCAACGTGATGTTCGCGCTCTATGATTATGCCTGATCAATGCCAGCTCCTAGCATGGCCCACCACCAGTAGTGAATAGTTGTTGATTTCAAGTAAAGTTAATCGCCCCATCATTTCATATTGTCGAGCGCTTGAGTGTTCAGAACACTCAAACCACCCACCTACAATGAGTCCATCAGCAAAACACAACATCATGTGATATGCCCAAAGTTTTTCATAGCATCATGTGCATTTCCATATTTGACCAAAGCGTCATATCTGGTACGAGTTTATCAGGCCATTGCATGAGGAATTCTGATGCTCAATCAAAGCACCATAGTACCACGAGTGAACAAAGTAGTTACAACTGCTACTAGTACTATACGCATCTGGAAAAAGAAAAAGTACTGGTAGCACAGGCCATAATTACATCGTCACTGTCGTCACATGTTGTCAGCAGTGTCTGTTTCCATTCCAACTGCCAGCTACATTGACTATAGTAGCCTCCTCCCTTTACAACCACATGTACATAGACGGTTCCACACACGAATTCATAAAGGTCAACAGCTAGCATGGATTGACAACTAACAACAAATCTACTCACCCCTATGTACTCTGTACTGTTCATTGAATGTAATATACCTATTCAAAAAGAAAGTATCAGCAGCATTCGTGCTGTCCCCATGACACCAGGTTGTGTGTTGAGCAGCCAAAATAGAACATGTTGATGTTCTCGTCAAACCCACAAAGTGGCAAGGGTAGTGTGGTGGGAAGTTGGCACATGAGAGTGTGCAAGGTGTGAGGGTGGCATGATGGGGTCTGCGAGATGGTGCAAGGAGGGCAAGGGAGGCACAGCAGGATTGGTGAGGCAAAGATGGTGGTGACACAGAGGGGGAGACCAGCATGGTGGGATTGTAACTGGTGAGATGGCACAGCAAGGGTGGTGCAACAAGGCTGGCTGCAGTGGGCATTGGTGCCATCCCTGTGGGATGAGGAGGTGCATGGTCTAAACACATCAACAAGCACCAAAATACATGATCCCCTCAATGTATGTACCCCAATGGCACCACAATGGGAGGGGGTGTATGATGGGTGTCGTCGCACCCGTGAGATCATGATTGGAGGGGCATGGTGGCAGTTGGCAGAGCAGGGGCATTGAGCATTGTGGTCACTGCCACAATTATGGAACGTGAGCTGAATTTAATAGTATGATTCATGCTGTTGCCAAAATTTCAAACATAACCGAAGGCAATATTGAAAGCACTGTGGCATATATTGTACCGGGCATAATGCATAATGCATGTGCAAGAATGCTCAAGTTGTACATGAGCGCATAAAAAATACAATGAGGATACTTCAGTTGAGGCGGATATATAACAGATGATTCCCTGCACTCTCGGTGACTGTGCCTACAGGTATAGTGCAGGAAGACATTTAAGCAACCACACGGGTATGGGTAACCCATGTGGGTACTGGGTGTGGGTACAATGCGGGTATGGGTATAGGTACAGGTCTGGCCACTGAGTACCCATACCCCTACCCGTACCCACATCGTGGGTTTATTGCCCGATTTAGTAAGTTGCAGGCTGCAGTGCAACTTGCTTTTCACCAGTGACACAATGTGACAATGATGCCCTCGTGCTCACCCCCACCCCACCTTGTTCCTGTTCCCACTGTCATCCTCACCCTTGCCCACTAACCCTTTCCCACCTTCAGGACAAGAGCACAAGAGCACAGCACACAATATCGCATGTTGTGCCGTTGTGCTCTCATTCTTGTCCTGGTGTCCTCGTCCTCGTCCTCGTCCTCTCGCTCTCCTCATCATTGCCATCTTGCCACTGTCCTCTTCGACTCGCCGTCGCCGTCATCCTCTCACTTCTCTTGCCCTCACCATTTTCTTGCTCACCCTTTCACTCACCTTGCTCCTTGTCCTCATGCTCGTGCCCCCCTTGCCTCACCTTGCACCCACCCTCACCCTGGTATGCAGGAGCGATGATACAACATGTGTCACATCTGCTCTCCTCCCCTCTCCATCTCACCGTCTCACCCTCATCCTCTCCATCATTGTCACTGTTGCCCTGTCACACTCTCGTCCTTGGCATCTCAGCATCTCGCTGTCTCCCTCACCTTGGCCCTTGTCCTCACCCTGGTGTCCCCTTGTCTTGCCCTTGTCCTCTTGCTCCCCTTGTCCTTGCTGTCTCACCCTTGTCCTCTCTCACCATCTCACCCTTGTCCTCTCCATCTCACCATTGCCCTCCCCTTGCCCTCTCACCACCCTTGTCCTTGCTCTTGTCCTCACCCACATTCTCATCAGGTGGGAATGGTGGAATGACAGCGCAATGCACGCAATTGCATGCATTGCATTGTTGTTCCTCTTGCCCTCACCCTTACTCTCTCACCCACCCTTGCCCATTCCCATCACATGTTGCACGAGTGTGCAAGCATGCGTGTACATGCACATCCATACTTGCTCCCTCGCTCAACCTCCTCACCTCATTCTGCATGTGCCACCCTCATCGCACCCTCACTTCAAGTGGAACACACAGGTAAACCCGCCACAGGTACCAACCCATGCTGGGTATGGGTATGGGTTTGGTGGTCCCTTAGATCGGTTCCTAGGGTCCTTGTCACCATCTGACGCTCCTGATGCGTCCGTTTTGGCTCCAGTAGGTGTGTCATTGCAGCTCAGTTCTACTAATGATGACAATGATGACAAGGTGATAACTGTGATAGCACGGTCATCACGTTGTTGTCATCATCGCCACCTTTCGCCCTTTCCTCATCCTCTGCCAGTGCCCTCATCTTGTATGATGATGACAACGACACAATTACTGCAATAGTGCAGTTGTCACTTTGTCATCATCGCCTTCGTCTTTATTATTGTTGTGTCTAGGGCAGCACCCGTGGGTAAACCCATACCCATACCCATACCCGCACCCGTTCCCACAGGTGTGTACCTGTGGCGAGTATGGGTACAGGTGGCTGCTTGGATACCCAGGGGTATACCCATGCGGTTGCCTAAAGACATTAGATGACAGTAAACAACAAAGCCAGGCTGCATACATGCCATCTGGGTCCTTTTGCACTGCGGAAGTCAAGCTGGTTTGAGTCCCAGGCTGAATGGAAGACATGGAGAAGTTGGGAAACAGTTCATCTAATCCATGCCATCTCATCACTGCATGGATCATTCTGATATTGAGTTCGAGAGGGTCCATCAAATTCCCCAAGCTGCAAGCCTGGAGTCAGTATAGCTTGGCAACAGCTGTATGGTGATCTGCAAGGCATTCAACCAATGATTGTTTGGCACAGCAAACCTCCTGCTGTGCCCATGCCACATCGAGCACAATGAATGCTTCATCGTCAATGAGAACAGAGCTATGCCGCAGAATGGGGTCAGTAAAAATATATGCTGACATGCTGAGAAAGAAGACAAATGGAGAATGCCAGTATTCAGTGTAATTTATCCAACATCTCACTTTTGGGATCCAACTGAGCTCTGCTGTGTCCAGTGACCATGTGTATGGAGAGAGGATCTGTGAGATTTTGATAGAGTGGTCGGATGGAATAACTGGAAGTCAGTGTGCTTGGAAAGATCCCAGAGGTTGGCATCAAAGGCGGAAGCATAATTTAAGGGATAGCGATGCACAGAGGAATGTTGGATTTCACCTGGGGGTGATGGGCACTTAAGTGAGCCTAAGGCTCACCTGTGTGACTGAAACCTGTGGAGTGTGGTACAAAGTGTATGAAGCAAGCTTGCACCTGAATTACATACAGTGACTTCTTTCTAGGCAACAAGCAGAGAAACTCTAAACAAAGGAGGGCTTCTCCAGACAACTGCTTTTGCCTCCATGGATAGAACACTATTAGCTAGGGATGACTCGCTCTATCTCCTAGATGAAACAGTCCTAGTGACACTGGGAGTGAATCGGTGACAAACTTAGTGCACCAGTAGCATGGGTTGTTCACTGATCCTCAACAGATGTTGCAAAGATCAGAATCAAAGATGCTTCAGACTTGTGTCTGGTTGGTGAAAGTGTATCCTGGCAATTGTGCACGGGATAAAGTTGAGTTCGACTTGGTGGAAAAGTGTAGGATACTAAATCCTAATGAATAGTCAGTAGCTTTATAGCGATGCTGAAACAGTGGGTTGTTCACAAGTCTCTTAGTTCACATGAATTGGTTTCCTAACTCAATCATATTGTAAACATAAGGAGTTGTGGTTTCAAGCCTAGTACTGAACTACCTCTTATCCCTTGAGGTGGATAGTCAGCTAGAGTAGCAGGGTTCGCAGTAAGCCTAGTACATAGCTTAGTATTGCTGGGGATGTGTTCCTTTTGTTGTCCAATTTAGGGTTTTCTCCCAAAAGGTGTCTCCTATTTCACTTGTCCTAAGTTTAGGTACAAGTCTTTACTCCTAACAATCTTTCTAGTA
>JBBPQL010000941.1:0-14661 GCA_038092515.1 Boletus subparvulus | reverse complement strand
AATATAGCCTTTACATAAGGTATGTAACCATCTTATGGCATTCCAGGGTCTAATATATGTAATGAGAATACAAAGTCAAACAACTGTCCCAATGAGTTGTCATTTTGCTATGGCTGCCATTTCATCATATCCTAGCCGAATCCCCTGATTCTTGCACCTATAGAAAGCCAGGAGTAAGCACTTCATCTCATACACTCATATATTAGGGCCCAGGTTAGATGCAGTTAGGGGTTATCGACTTTAGTGAAAAACATGCAAACATTGGGACAGTTGTTTGAGCCACTGTATGTTGTGCGATTTCTTGCAGCATGTCTATGTTGTTCTTGCCACCTGGTATCATCTCCTTTGGTGGGACTGATCCTATATGAGTCAGGTAGGTAGCAATTAACTTGGATTCCATTGGTACCAGGGGCTTCAGACACCAGTGTGAAAGTTGTAGCAAAGGTATTGCTGTCGCTGTCGCCCACTTTCATAGCATCACATACTAAAATAGCCCTGATTAGCCAGTAAGGGCCATGCATATTTTTCACAAACCAGTGACACAGCACAAGGGTCAGTGCAGCATGCAACTACCATCAGTACCACTGCGAGAAGCCCTATGGCCACCTGCAACACCAAAATGGAGATCCGTGGACCACCACCCTCATTGGGAACAGGCTTCTGCTTAGTATTATATTTGTGGCTCCAGATATTGATCATGGCTTTTCTTCTATCTAGTGCGGGTGAGGTGCTGGCAATGATACACTGTGCATCTTGGTTGCAGACCTGGTATCACAAGATGAGTCAGACTCAATGTTAATAAATGGTGCATGTATGCTGATTGCCTGCATGAGCCCACTACTGGCTTGTTGTAGTGTCTCAAGCAGTTGACCTGTCTTGGGCTTGAAGGTGTAAACCACTCTGTTATCACTACCACCTGCGATGTTTCAACCCTGCTCTCTGAATGCAACTTGTTTTAGAACCTGAGCCTTTGGTGGGTCAGTCAGAAATGTTCGGATCAGGCCCCAGGCTGCCCCCTCAAGGCAATACAAGGTAAGTCTGTTCTGCACATTGTCGATGACTATCAGACCCTTCTGTGGATTGACTGCTGTGCAACTACTGTAAACATCATGTTAAGTGACTTGGGAAATAACAACGATGACACTGCTTATATTATCATGTCACACTGGTACTCACTCAAGACATCACCATCAGTTGTTCTCAACTTTATACTGAGTTTGGTGAGCATGATCATATGAAATCATTTATTTGAATTACTCACATATTCCTGTCAAATAGCCCAAAGATATAGATGCACCCATGATCCACAAATGTGATAGACTTTGGTATGGTGCTGTCAAGATGGCCAGTGAAAATAAACTGAAGCTGGGAGTTCTGATCAAGTAAGAACACCTGGACAGAATTGTCTCACATTCCTACAGCGATCTGCAACCTTCCATCAGTTAAAGATCCGTCCCAAGCAAGACAGGTGATTTCAAGACCTGAGCCAAGTCTCCTTGCGCAAGCTCTTGGTAGTGTTTCTGTTCCAAGGTATGTTTAGTGTGTGCAGTCATGTATGATTTCACTTACATTGACAGAATTAGGGTGCAGAAAAACGAGGTACCCTAGACCAGTGCCATAGCAAAGTGTTTCAATGGTACCATGCCTCGTGATAATCCATATTAAACAGGTGACTGCCCTGCACTCTTCATGAGGGGGGTTCAATGGAATTTGGCAATGAGATTGTAAGTTCCATATCTTCAAGCCATCAATTCCTAAGTGAGAAATTAACCTCGGTGGAACATGAAAATTCAGACTTACCACTGCATGTGAGCACCTGACCATCATTGAAAATGGCAAGTGCATGGATGGCATTCATGTTCAGCATAAAGTAGGTTACTTTTTGGTAGCAAGATTGGGTTGTTTTGCCAAGTGGCCACATCAGAGAGAAAACCATGATTTGGGAAGTGTGGATGGATTCCATTCCCTCAACATATATTTAAGTGCAGGTAACAATAACGCTAGCTTAGATATTGCTTTTTTGTATTTCTGCTCAGAGAGAAGAATTGGGTGACCATACCATGGTTACTTTATTGGGGTGGGGCTAATGGAGTGACATACATACTTTGCAACCGACAACATTAATGGGGGGCCTAATTGAACCTTTTTGTTGTGTTGACACAAGGACCATCAATATCTTCCTTGTCCTGCATAAATACAGAGCACCTATAGGGCACCATCAGACCCAACACAAGTAGAGCACACCATGCCAAAGGTGAAGCCTTTTCCACCGTTTTATGATGAAAGTTCTGCCCCACCTGTATTCCCCTCATTGTTGACTGACCAGCTGGAACTGTTCTGTAATACCCATCACTCTCCCGGCCTCATTGTAGATGAAATACTCTCTCCCAAAAGCAAGAGTGTCATGCAGATCCAGAGTGGTCTCCCAGAGCTGCCTGCCTTGCCAAAGGTGCTGCCTTCCAAACAGGGCCATGCTGCTCAATCACTTTATTCTGCTATGAAGCAAGAACATCAGCACTCTCAGGCTCGTGCTAGATCTCACAGTCGTGCAGACTCAGAATCCCTTTCTGAACATTCCTCATCATCATCATCATTGGATTTGCTTTCAGACAGTGAGTCTACATCAATGACCCTGTTAGAAGGGTCAAAGATCCCAAAGCCTCCTGGGGAGCCAGGGCACCCTGGAAGAGGAAGGTATAACCTTGAAGGTACTGTCAATTGGGATCACAAGGTCTTCACTAACTTCAAGGTCCATCTGTTTTGATATGATTGCAACATGGCATGGTTATATTCCTCATTCTACAGAGTTTCACACACCAGCTCATAGACGAACATCTCAATACAATGAAATGTGCCTCTGCGTAGAACCCAGCATTTCTGAAGGTTGTCCACGACAGGGTGATTATTTTTCTTGAGCTGTGTGACACATCACTGATCTGATGTAGGCAATGGGAACATTTCCTGACCTCATCCATTATTCTGATTGTTGGGCAGTTCCAGATCTGATCATGATGCACCTCTAGTATACCTCAAGTCATGCTCATCAGCGTGAATTGGAATTTGCTGCAGGAAAGGTGAAGCAGCCCCCTGCTTCTTCAGTAGGTTCTGCTCCCTTACATTGATCACTCTGACTCACATATTGCAGAAATGAGAGTAATTGTTCTTGATCTGTAATCCCCTTGCAAACCATGTTCTCTGGTATTGGAAACATGCTATGGTAGTTAGTTTGTATTCATGATCACATTGTATTCCTTTCTCCATGGCCGAAAATCAAATCATGCATCATGTTGTTGCACTAATACCGCATGCCATCAACATCAGATGATCAACATTCATTGCTATACATTAGATGCTTATGTCGAAGCTCTGCTGGAAGAAGGCACACAGAACTCCTGGACTCCTGACAAGATTCCCAGACTCCCAAACTTCCAAACTTCCGGACAGTTTATTTCTTGGATGCTTCTTGGATTTTCTTGATCATGTCCTTCACCTGCTCCTGACATCAATGGTGGTCTAACCATGCCCTAGATTGTGGCAAAGGAATGGTGTGGATTGCCAAATCAATGATCTCACTACATGCCAAGTCGGCATGTTCCCTTGCCACACCATCACTTGTCCTGTCCCGCTCAGTTGAAACTCATGCCCATGTAACATGGTGTTCCATTTGAGAGTGCTACTCATTTGTGCTACTTGTCACTCTTCACAGTCCAGTGAATAAGTAAGTGTTGCCTAACCTCTGTGGCGCTCTCACAACTGATATCCCACATGACTCATCAATGGTTTAATGAAAGTGAGTGTGTGTGGAGGTTACATTTCTGTGAGTCCTCTGACACACTGAGCAAACCTAAAAAAACACTGGTAAGGAATGTGTTACACCTCCATGCCCTGGTGCTCACCAAATCATCATGTAATCAGTGATGGAAACATCTCTTCCCCGCATGTTCACAACAAATCGTGGGGCAACTCCGACCCTCATCATGACCACATCTCCATGGAAGTTATTCTCAGCACCTCCCAGCAGAAGATTGGGGGGTAGGCAACAGTGTCGCTTGAAGAATATACAAAAATGGTAGGTGTATTGTCCTTCGTAAATGGTTACAAAACAGTTGTGAACATAGGGTTGCAGCCTTTCCTTTTGAAAGAGGCTCTTGGCAAAGGGAAGCATGATGCAGTCCAGGAGATATCACTGCAACGTGTCAGCATCATCACCTGGTATGGTCTCTGCTGCATTGGGCAGTAAAGACGACAACGCAGGTGGAGTTCTGGTGTCTAGCATGAAGGTTAGTCCCATTGTCTCATCATTGATGAACAATGACTGACTGCCAGGGAAGGGTTAACATATACTCTGTTGTTCACCATTTCAAACAGGCACAGGGATTCATATATAGGTAAGTAATGAAACGAGCAACAAGGAAAGACAAGGTTGCAGTGACCAGCACTGGAGAACAATGATGATCTGGTGGGCGATTGCAATTTTATATTCTCTTCAAGGTTGCAGATATGCCAGCACACCTAGTTTCGTGATAACAATAGTACTTTGCAATGAATTGCAGGTCACCCCCATATGTACAGCACTGATGCAAATTTGCCAATTCCAATGGATAAGTAATCATATAATTAAACTTTTCCTCTCATGGTTCTGAAACTGACCCCGACAATTTCAGATTAACCCTTATTTGGCAATGACATCACCTTACTATCTCCTTGACACCTTGCCTCAGACAGTCACCAGTCTAGTTAGTCATCGCCACCATGGGTTGTAAGTTTTTTCTCCTCACCTGATTCAGAACAAATTATTGACCCTGACAATTCCAGATTAATCCTTTTGGTGATGACATCACCTCACTACCTCCTCGACAGGTCGTAAGTCACCATGGGACATAAGTTTCTTTCTCCTCACATGATTCCAACAATTGACCCTGACAATTCCAGATTAAGCCTTTTGGTGACAATGTCACCTCACTACCTCCTTGATGGGTTGTAAGTAAGTTTCTTTCTTCTCACATGATTCCAACAATTGACTCTGACAATTCCAGATTAACCCTTTTGGCAATGACATTGCCTCACTACCTCCTCGACAAGTCGTAAGCCTACCCCCTCAACAAAAGTCTGCTTCATGTGGCATCATCATCACCATGGGTTGTAAGTTTCTTTCTCCACAATTAACCCAGATAATTCCAGTTTTAATTGGTGGCAATGTTGCCCCACTATCTCCTTGACAAAAGTGCAGTGCCTCTCATGTGGTGTGGCATCATCATCACTGCAGGTTGTAAGTTTCTTTACAGCATCCAGGCACAGAAGAAAAAGCCAAACCACCATCCCAGGTTGCCCCTTAATGGGCAACAAGGTTGCCTTGAAGTACAGATGGAGTGGCTTCTTTGAGTATGGCATCATTGTCACCACAATGGGTTGTAAGTGTCTTTTGTTCACAGCATACTGACAAAGCCTCTAATGAAAGTTCTGAGCAGGTCACCTGGGATCTTGACCTGAGTACCACACTGGTGACCAATTCCAGCATTATGAGTAAAATTTCTCATCATTGATCTGAACCATTCCAGATTATCCCTTTAGTGACAACAACGTCGCCTCACTACCTCCTCAACAAAAGTGCGGATGGAGCTGCAGCTTCCTCAATGAATGTTGTGTCATCGTCATAACAGATAAGTGTCTTTTGTTCTCATTGTTTCACAGTGTCCAGTAGGTGATGATATAATAGTAGGACAACCAGCTCTGGTCTTACAATCACCATCTACTGTATGATATGCAGGGCATAATCTCAGATGAGTCTGGCTACAAGTCTGCTGCTTCTAACCTAACTGCTACACCACTCCCTTGTCCACAGTCTCACACAGAGGGTGCACAGACTATCTGCGATGATATTGATATCTTATTTGATGATGACACTAATGGGGGTCCCAAGCAGGTTACTGAGACCTCGATGTCTTGTGATGATATTGATATTTTATTTGATGAAGCAGAACAAGCCTGTAACGGAAGTCCCAAGCAGGTCACAACTACCTCAGTGCAACCTATACCTCCACAATCTACTCTGCCACTGGGTGGCTTAGTTACTTCCAGGATATACATATGATCCCAATCAGCTGACCACCAACAAATGCAGAGAGGTAGGCTGATTATATGATACCGAGCCAGCATGTAAAATGACATCTCAGACTCCTGGGAATCCAGCCCCTGATAAATGTCGCCATGAAGAGGTCAACTACTCGCATTCCCTAAGGAGAGAGCTGTACGAAAATGATAAGTTACTCAGTAGATTCAAGGCACAGCTGAGACAGCAAGGCCAAGTAAGTAGCAATGTTGTGGATAATTAGACGACTAATACATGTTGATAACAGACTATTCAGTGAGAACAAGAAGCTGTGGAGCAACACTACTCAAAACTATATGGTGAGGCAATTGGCAATGCACAGAAGGAGTTCGAGAAACATGCTAAAGACTTGCTGCACGAATGGGAGGCAGAAATGGAATCACTTCATTCTCAACTTGAGGTAAGCTGTCTTGTTCTGAATATGGATAATAACAAAAGTATATCATTGTTGGTAGATGCATAAACGGGATCACCAAGAGCTACATGCTCAGATACATGATGCCCAGAATCTTACTGATAGGCATCATAAGGCCGAGATGGATGCTCTACAACAACAACTTGAGGTAAGTGCAACAACCATGATTATATCTTTGGTTGCTGACACCTATCCTAGAGTGATATGCATGCACGAATGGACGAGGTTGTTCATGCGTCAAACAATGATTTTGCAAGTGTTTTACAACAGCAAGAATGCGAGATGCATGTGAAGAGTACCAAGTTGGAAAAACGTATGCAGCAAGAAGTTGAGAAATTGATGGTATGCCTTGTCCAATGGTCTCCACGCATCAAAATGACCCATCCATTATGCAGGCAGAACGAGAAAGGGAACTCGCCACTATGGAGCAGCACCACACCTGCACCAATCCACTGGATGCCCAAGGACACAACATTCATACAAGCATGTCACTGGGGGCTCAAGGACAAAGTAGCTGTGCTACTCCATCACTGGATGCCATAAAATGAATAAAGAAATTTTGTGGCACTTCCCACTGGACACGATTGATTGGGGAAGCATGGAGGTAAGTTACTTGCACCAAATGTCAGGCTGTAATAAATCAATAACCATCCTCCAGTGTGATGAACCCCATCAGGCTCCATCCTCCAACCAGCCCCAAGCCCCAAGCCAGCAATCATTTATCCCTGGCGCTCACCCTAACTCGTGTGTGCAAGCACCTCACATGCCTGAGCATGACAGAAATGAGTTCAGTGCCAATAGTCACTTCCAAGGCCCTCCAGAGAATTATTTGACCTCTCCAATGGTTGAGGTTATCGTGAAAGCATTTGAAGCTGCACTATGCAATATTCTTGGCCAGAATAATCCATTCCAACCGGAAAGATGGGTGGAAGATCAAGAGGTCAAGCTTGAAAAGTCCACAGAACCAAGCAACCATTGAGACTTCATCCTCGTGAGTCAAACACTCACTAGTTGTTTGTTCCATCACTGATCAGCTACAGAATGAGGTTTGACAGTTGTTCAAGAAGAAGTTCAACATTACTCAGGATGCAGACTTTATCGCAAGTGAACCAGCCCTGGCAGCCAACATTGATGCTTTCGAGCATGAAGATGGCCCTGGACCTGACCTCAACCACTCGGCCTTCGATTTGAGGCACAGCTGTGCCTCCCCTTGGAATAGCACTATCATTGAACTTCTTCTCCGTGAATTTCAGAGGATATGCATGGATGAGAACTGGCCTATTCGAAAGCCAGACAATTATGTTTGGGAATTACTAAAGAACTGGTACAAGAAATTATGCATGACATGGTTCATGGGTCAACCTAAGCTAACGTGGGACGGTACCCTTGAAAGCCCAGATGAGGTTAAAGCATAACTGGTAAATGAGATGAATAAGCAAGGGAAAGTGAGCAGACAGGGTACCCACTGGCAGAATGTATGTTGTCTTGTTCATATTTGTCCCATACTAATGACGTCATGCTTTTCAGAAATGCATTTGTTGAATCATGACTCTTGATCACATAGTGAAACTCAAGCTCGAGATATCAGACAAAGACCTTCCAGCATGGCAGTGGCTCTTTCATCTGATCAAAACCTTAGGTGAACATGGGATGAGCTTAGAGGAGAGCACTGTGGAGAATGACATTGAACACATTCTACAAATCAAACAGATGGACTGGCGGCAATATATTGACTGGGAGTTGGAGATTACTGATACCGAGCACCTTGTGGACAATGACATCTTCCCCCACCAGGGTGCTAGGCCTGTGAAGAGGATTCATGCATACAACAATCCTTCAAGCTCTAGAGATCCTGGTCCAGGCTTACCCATGACACTATATGATAGTGTGTGGGTTGCCAGCCTCACATAGTGCAAGTTGGCTGCCTTGGATGCCTTGCCAGACACCTTTCCATGGATCAAAGTAGCTACTATTTGAAATGTGGATGTATTGGTACATAGGTAATACCACAGTCGCACTCAGCGGTCATGTACAGGCTGTACAGGTCACAGTTTTGTGACTGGCAACAAAACTCCATACCCACACCAGTATGGCAGCCATGGCAGCTTGTGCCGCCTCATGCACCCTCGCCCACCACGACACCTGTCCACATGCACTCAGCCTCACCACAGAGGTCCAATCTTGCACTTCAACATTTCCCTGCCCAATGAAGGTATCTGATTCATGGATTCTCTCACCAACAGGGACAATCCCGATATCATATCAATTTGAGTTGGATCATGGACAATCAGCAGTCAGTGGCTGAGTCAGAGGGGTTCATGCATTCTAGGACAAATGTGAAAGCAACAGCAGGTATATGGCTCATTATTACGATTCCATACTGTCGTCACACTGTTGATGCAGACTTTCCTGCCCTCCCCCCCACCGACCCCAGCTCGGCAGCCATCTCTCACATGATACCGCTCCCAAATGAGTCACCCCCCTCCTCTGTTCATCGCCTTGATCTGACAGCAATGATCTGGACCTCAGTGACCCACCTACATCCTTGTAAAACATACTCATCTGCTCTCTCAGGCTGTAATGGCATGGATCCATGCCTGTTGGTGGTGGTGCTTTCGTTATGCCATGTATGTCCCCTTGTGCCAAGTATCCATACAAGAACTGATTTTTTGTTGGGTAATGTATATGTATTCGTTAGATCACTGTATTCAATCCAAGTATCTCTAGACTGTCTGTCCACAGCCAAGTGCTGTTTTCTATCAATGTACTCGATGGGGCCGATACCAATGACGTCGCTCGGGATAAGTCTGGCTGATCTGTGGGGCCCAGATGGGCAATCCATGGCAACAGAGAGTGGCAGGGGCAATGTAGTTGCCCACTTTGTTTGGACGCATCATAAGCTTGAAATTTATTGTTCACATTTGTATCTAGCTATAACTTTAAGTTTAGAGTGCAACCTTTTTGTTTGTCCATTCTTGAAGTTAGTACCCCTGCACAGACTTGACCCAAATTTGAAGATTAGTCAGTTTACCTACGTGGATCTTGAATTTGAAGTTTTCACAAACATGTTCTTGTCATCCAGAATTGAAGGTTTTTTTCACATTCAGAATGTGTTAATGTGTGCGCACAGACTTGAAAAAGTCACACCCATCTGGAACTTCAAATGGACTTGAAGTTCTGTTGACACCCAGACAGTGAGCTAAATTTTATGTTCATGATTCATCAGTAAAACAGTAGTTTTGCATAGAGGCCACAGACCTACAGATCTGTACAGACCTGTACAGATTGCACAAACTGTACCATCTTGAGATAGGCAATTGCAAGGCCTGTTAATGTGAAAAAATGTGTTGAATGGTATAGCAAAATGGATACAAATTTGTGGAGTACAAATGTATAAAATTGTTGCGCAAAAGTGTACTAAAAAGTGTACCAAAAGTGTACTATACTACTATACCACTGGCAGTGCAAAGTGTAGCAAATAAATATAGTCCCAAAAGTGTAGTAAAAGGTGTAGTAAAAAAGCGAGCCAAAAGTGTAGCAAAGCATAGTAAAAAACTGTTGCACAAAGTTGTAGCAAAGTGTAGCAAAAGGTGTAGCAAAAAAGCATACAAGAGTGTAGCAAAGTGAAGCAAAAAAAGTGTAGCACCAAAAGTGTAACAAAAGTGTAGCAAAAAAGCATAGTGAAAAAGCGTGCAAAAGGTGTAGTAAAGGGTAGTAAAAAGGTAGCACCACAAGTGTACAAAAGTGTAGGAAAGTGTGGTTAAAAAGTGTAGTAAAAAGTGTTACATCAAAAGTGTAGCAAAGTGTAGCAAAAAGTATAGTACAAAAGCGTACAAAAGTGTTGCAAAGTGTAGTAAAAAGTGTAGAAAGAGTGTATAGTAAATGTCTAGGAAAAGCGGACCAAAAAGTGACAGCATCAAAAGTGTAGCAAAGTGTAGCAAAAAGCATAGTAGAAAAGGGTACAAAAGTGTTGCAAAGTGTAGTAAAAAGTGTAGCAAGAATGTGTAGCAAATGTGTAGTAAAAGCGGACCAAAAAGTGTAGTCAGATCAAAGATGTAGTCATATACCTAATAGTAAATATTAGAAAAGGTCTTGTGGTTAATCATGTGGAATCAGATGATGACTCCTATCAATGGATTGATTCCAAGGACCTAGACCTTCCTTTACTCAAGGATATCAATGATGATGATGAACTGGAACCAGACAATGGTCCAGAATTTCATAAAGGAAGAATGGGGGACCCATTAGCTCACCGTGCTGAACATATCTTGTGCCAAGGTTGCCCCTTCCCAGAAGGCGACATTGATGAGGCAGGTGCAGTAGACAAAGATCGATTCCATATATTCTGAACATCGGAAACACAGCATGTTATCTGCAATCAGCAACAATTGGATGATCTAGAAAGTGGTACCTTGATAGAATCCTGACTCCTTCTCCAAAGTTAGCCCCACAGTTGATCCAAGGATCACAGGTCCAAGTACTGGAGTCACATTTGGTAAACCTACTAGAGGAATGGGTTAACAAGGCATGAACCACTCTATATGCTCTAGCCAAACCTTTGTGTGCCAAAGCAAGTGATACCGTCCTGCCACTGCTATGGGCAATCAATCATACTATTCCATTAATAGATGACACCAAAATTTACTCTTGAAGACCATCTCTTTGCCCTGAGGCATTGTGACCACAATGGGTGGATAAACACTGTGCATATCTAGCAACAGGACACTGGAAAGTCACTAGCCAGGGGAACACTGTACCTATGCTGTTTATCAGAAAAATGGGGAGTGACAAGCTCAGGACATTGGTAGATCTACAAGAAAGGAACAAGAACACTCATAAATTGTCAGCACCATTATCCGATATCAATGGTATCTTGTGTTACATGGCCAAAGGGCAATACCATTCGATCATTGACAGTCAGGATGCATACGAGCAGATCTGTATCATACCTGAGCATGTCAAACAATCCGCGGTAATGACACCTGATGGGAATATGATCAGTACAGTGATTCAGATTGGAGACTGCGACATGCCGGCTACATACCAAGTGCTGATGAATCATCTCTTCAGCCAATATATAGGTCATTGGATGGATGTATACCTCAATGACATTATTGTCTACTCACACAACCTGGATAAACATGTCAAACATGTTAGAATTGTACTTGATGTCCTTGCAAGGGAGAAACTGTTATGCTTGACCTGGGTAGGGGCAAGTGTAGACTCAAGGTAAACAAGGATGAAGGTTTCTTCAAGGGCATCTTCAAGAACAAAGGAGTTGTGGGACTTCCACAATGTCTCCTGGTAGTGACAGCTACTTAGGGAGATTCACAGCAAAGGAACAAAGAGTGTGCACTCAAAAGTAGTGCAAGGACTTAGAGAGATCCAGAGGTTTCAAGGTAAGAATGAGTAGGTCAAAGTTAAGTAGATATAGTGGATATTGGTAAGTGAGAACAGGATAGTGGTACCATGCACAGTGGATAGGAAAGGAAGCTGTGTTTAGGCAGAGGGTGTTCCGAAGGAACAGTAAGAAGTCAGGGATAAAAGATAAACAAAGTGAACAAGAGAAAAAGGATAAAGACAGAGGGCATTCAGAAGGAATGATAAGAAGCCAAGGACAAAAGATAAGTGAAGTAGACAGAGAAAAGAACAAATTGTACCAGAAACTTTACCTCAGTGAAAGCAAGCTTCATTTTTTGTGCAAAGAAATAAAAATCCTGGGCCATATCATTGATGATGATGGCATTTGTATGGACCCTGACAAAGTGGATCAGGTGTTGAACTGGAAGGTTCCAATGAACTGTGACCTACTGCGTGGCTTATAGTTCAGTTGGGTACCTCACTGACAACATCTATCATGTGCATGTACTGATGGGTGTCTTGTCATCGATTACAGGTGATACTGTTCTGTTTAGGTGGACGGCCACTGAGCAACAAGCATTTGACCAAGTTAAATGATATGAGCAGGCATGTGCAGAGCATACATGAGTGCTGCTAGACTATGGCAAGGACACCACATATGTTTGGTATATGACAGATGCCCACATGAATGGAGTTGCTGGAGTGATCATGCAGGGGCATGAATGGCATCATGCCCGCATAGCAGCTTTCTTCAGTGTGAAGCTGACAACTACACAACAGAACTATCCCATCCACGAGCAGGAGATGCTCACAGGCATTGAGGGAATGCTTCAATACCAGGACATTCTACAGGGTCTAATTCACCTTTACAAACAGAAGAACCTTTCTGGACGACAGGCTCGTTGGCTGGAAAAAATCAGTGAGTTCAACTTTGATATTGAATACATGCCAGGAGAAGCAATATTCTGCTCGACACGCTGTCCGACTGTATGCGAACAACACACCAGGTACCATCTGTGCTCCATCCAAGTATGTGCACTTTGTGGACAAAGGACTTAGTGAGGCAGCAATTTCCTTGGTGAGCATGCCGATTCTCATGGCAGCTGAGGTGGTTGCAGGAACCCCCAGCTTGCGATGAAGCGACCAGGCCAACAAGGGCCATTCACATGACTGCCTAGACCCTGGTGTTCCAGCAGCACGTCTGCAGGATGGCAGATGTATGGATAGAGCCACATGGGTGCCCCAGGCCTCCAGTGGATCAAAGGACTTGCCTAAGGGACAGTGGGTGGTAAAGACCACTATGCCTGCTGAATCTGGACAGCCAGAGACAGCTGCCAAATTTGCACAGCGATTGAAGGACCATTTTGTTCTTCACAGCCCATGTGAATGAACAGTTGGGGGGGAAGTGGACAACTTTACCTGAAACGACAAGCCTGAACTTGATCCTGAATCACCCAATCCATCAGACTGGCCATCAGGTGACACTGAGACACAGATCCCACTTACTTTCCGGGACAATGACAATCTACTAGGGAAGATCAAGAACAATTATGGAAAGGATGGCTTCTTTAAGCTTATCCTAGAGGACTCAGATGTGAGCCACTACCGCAACTTTGAAGAATGCGACAGCTACATCCGGTTGTGAAGCAAGGAATAGTAGATAGAAGAAGTATAAGAGAATGGCTCATCAAGCAAGCCCACTTACTACTAGCTCACCTTGGTACGTCAAAGACACTTGCGTACTTGCATGACCACCTCTGGTGGAAAGACATGGCCACAGATGTTCATAAATACTGTGAGTCCTGTACAACCTGCAAAAGAAGTAAACTGTTAAACCAGAAGCCATATGGATTACTACACCCACTCCAAGTGCCCACAAAGCTTTGGGAATTGATCAGTATTGACTTCATTGGACCTCTTCCTGTCTTTAAAGACAGAAATGGGGAATACAATTCCATCACTATTGTTATTGACCTGCTAACTGGAATGGTTCACCTCATACATACCTAGTAGGATGGACTACACAGTGAGAGATGTTGCAGAACTTGTCTTCTTCGAGGTGTACAAGCACATCTGTAAAACATACCTCTTTGTACAGAGTTATATAGACCACAGACCTACAGCCAGGTTGCCCTCCATACGGTGCTGTACAAACTTGTACAAACTTAATTTCTATAGAATTGGGAAATCTGTACAAGTCTGTACAGCTATGTACATATGTACACAACTGTCAAGCATGAAAAACTAAAAAATATATACTTCCAATTCTACTTTTTAAGTACCTTACTCAATTTTACTACTACTTCTACACTTGTGTATTCCATATAGTTCAACTACACCTCTAATGCTAATACTAATTCTACACTATTAATATACTTTTAGTATACTTTTTAGCACACTTGTTAGTACACTCTCTTATGTGGCTAAATTGAAATTATAAATATGTCAAGCAGCAGGAATTGAACTCAGGACTTTACCCAAAATGGATATTATTATCACACACATGATTAGACCACAAGACCTTTTCTAATATTTACCATTAGGTATATATGACTACATCTTTGATCTGACTACACTTTTTGGTCCGCTTTTACTACACATTTGCTACACATTCTTGCTACACTTTTTACTACACTTTGCAACACTTTTGTACCCTTTTCTACTATGCTTTTTGCTACACTTTGCTACACTTTTGATGTAACACTTTTTACTACACTTTTTAACCACACTTTCCTACACTTTTGTACACT
Organism: Boletus subparvulus; assembly: GCA_038092515.1. Taxonomy (NCBI): domain Eukaryota; kingdom Fungi; phylum Basidiomycota; class Agaricomycetes; order Boletales; family Boletaceae; genus Boletus; species Boletus subparvulus. The sequence continues at coordinate 26 of JBBPQL010000941.1, read as the reverse complement.
TGTGGTGCTACCTTTTTACTACCCTT
>JBBPQL010000940.1:0-14665 GCA_038092515.1 Boletus subparvulus | reverse complement strand
CTCCGTAGTATACTCCAGTAGTATATAATCTGTACTTACTATCCTCATGTACTTCAGTCTGAATATCGACTTAGATAAACTTCTTCTGTCCGACTCTGTCTGTCCCCTCATCCAATCCAGGCTTCAGACTTCAGCATTACCTTCGTCGTCGTCATCATCTATCTTGAGCTCGTCGACATCCCCAATGTCTCCGAGTTGCTCTGATCTGCTCCGCTTCTCTGGGACCCAATTAACAGCAAGGGCATAGCACATAAGCTAAGGCCAAGTCCCAACCAACTCCGACCAACTCCGGAGTTTCCGGAGTTCCTGTGAGGAGTTTGCACGACCTTAACAATGACGAAGACTCCGGACTTGGAGTGAGAGGAGAGAGAGAAGAAGAAAAATGGGAGGTGAGGTGCGACTCCCCAATCTGTCGTCGTGGAGTCGAGTGGATATATGCTCTGGGAATGAAGTCGCTTAGATTTGTTTTGTCAGCTAAATTTTCTTGAAAGGGGGTGTCACTGGCAGTTTCAGTCTCTGACATCTCTTTAGATGCCGCTGTTGGGATGTCAGCTAATTCAGGGGAAAGACTCCAAAAGGGCGGTGCGTTAAGCCAATCAGATTGATTGACAGTTGACAGGTCAAAGTCGTCGTCTGGCAATGGACTGAGGTCCAACCTGGATACTTCAGGAAGATCGGACCGGTTGTGACAGACGGCAATAGAAGCGACCAGCTGAAAGAGAGGTGAGTCGTCTGGGCCGATCTGTAAGGTTCAGAACTGCTGAAGAAGATTTTCTAATTCTTGGCATTGTGCGGTTGGCCGAAGACTTCTCCTAGAACCCTTGGATGAGTCCCTCGCAGTGGGCTCCAGTTGAAAAGATGATAGAATGGCTGGGAGGACTAAGAGTGTAAGACACACTTGCCCTGGGCTGTCAAGGGGAAGGGGCGAGGCAAGATGCTTCGCCCCTAAAGGGACTCAAGGTAAGGGAAGAGTCAGAAGGAAGTCCAGGGCCGAAAGCTAAAGTGCAGAGGATAGCCCAGGAGGCAACTGGAGCGCAAGACTGGAAGTCTGAGGTGCACAAGACAAAGGGAGTGAGAACAGGATGTGGCAACAGTGACGGTGAATGGTGTGGTAGACAGTGGACAGTATGAGGGACGAGTGGTTTGAACAGTTCAAGAATCCAACCAAAAGTGTCTTTCAATTCCTAAGTACAAGACTTTATAGTCCAGGTATACCCAAGACTGTCAAACTCAAGATAGCTGTCAAGTCCGAAGGAAATGAGTAAAAGGGGTCAGGTACCGGGTCCGAGACCAATTTTGGAGGCTGATGGTACTGATAGAAAGTGAAATGGCAACGTACTAACAATGTAAACCGAGTTGTCCAGACGCGCTTGGCATGGTCCAGTATAAGCTGAGACCAGTCTTAGCAACTAAAAAGAGTTCAGAGCAAAAGGATAACAGTAAGGCAGTCGGGTAAAAGGTAAAAGGGGGGGAATATAAGGACAGAGATGTACTGGTCTCTACACCGTGCTGGTGTACATATAATGTTGATCGAACACGAAACGCTGCCAGATCAATCACTCATTGTGCCAAAATCATTATTTAGTGTCAGGAACATTGTGAGAAAGTTACAGCAGAAGTGACCAATTTGGGAAAGAATCAAATGATTCTCGGTTACATGTGGCTTTCACATCATAACCCTGAGATTGATTGGACTACAGGAATAGTCAAAGTGACTCAGTGTCCCTGGACATGTCATACCTTGAAAGGGAAACCCCCTTTTGTCCAACAGATCGAATCTGAAGAACAAGATTCTCTAGCACACATTCTTGCTCTAAAACAAGAGGAATCAGCCCCTAAAACTGATTCAAAACCAGCAGATCTAGTACTGCAAACGTACCATCAGTACCTAAAAGTGTTCTCAAAGAAAGAGTCTGAGAGGATTCCAATAAGGAAACCTTGGGACCATGCCATAGACCTCAAGGAAATGTTCAAACCAAAGAAAGGACAACTTATACTGCTTTCACCTGAGGAACAGAAAGAAGTGTCCGATTTCATTGATGATCAACTATCAAAAGGATACATCTGACCCTCTAAATCTGAACAAACCTCCCAAGTATTCTTCATACCAAAGAAAGATGGACAAAAGCGTTGTAGAGACTGGTACATCTCTGTAGGCGTATCCTCCATTTCCCCCACATTTCCAGAATCCCCTTTCACTCTAATATCCTCTCCAACACATTCTTGACAAGTCCGAGCCCAGCCGTCTTAGTCCGAAGGTACTCCGGTACTCCGGAGCGTCGGTCTTCTCGGTCTTCTATATCAGAACTATCTGTTTGTCCTTATCTCATCATTGTTCCTCTTTAGGTCTTTTAATTCCGGACCGATCACATGTGATGGCTGCTATATAAAAATGCTCCATTCTGTCTAGACAGATGGTGGCACCTGTCTGTTCATTTCCAATAGTGTATTTTCATTACCCCTTTGGGTTTCATGCCATGGCTAGTAGTTTCTGGTCGTAGTTAGAGTCTGAGAATGCTCAGACTATAATATCCATGTATGGTATCGAAAATACCAGCTCCCTTTTGGCTCACAATTACCATCACTGTCACCGTCTTCAATACTGAACACAGTAAACTGTCTACTGTGTATTTACCATCTCTCTCCTTCATTCCCATTAACGCTCGGACTACCGCTCGCATTCTGCTCAGACTTGTTCTTAAACACTGAGTACCGTCAATCGGACTTCTCCTGGACTTCTCCCTTTCCTTTTGAGTCTCTTTTGGGACGAACCAATCATACTCACTAACTATTTCTATACTTGCTATAGTCTGTTGGTAGGTTTTATACCCTTAGGAAACCATCACAGCCGGGCAAGGATCTTTAAAGCATATGGTACAGGATTATCCCTATCTGAAAGAACATACAGTAAAGAACAATTACCCACTCCCACTGATCTCTCAACTTGTTGACAAACTAAAGGGATCAAAATGGTTCACCAAGATAGATCTCCAATGGGGATACAATAATGTTCGTATCAAAGAAGGCGATGAATGGAAAGCTGCCTTCGTCTGTCATTGAGGATCCTTTGAACCTGTGGTAATGTACTTCAGGTTATGCAACTCACCAGCCACATTCCAAACAACGATGAATGAAATATTTTCGGACATGGATGATGTAATGGTGATCTACATCAATGACGTCATGATCTATACCAAGACGGATAATATCCAGGAACATGAAAGGATTGTAAAGAAAGTCCTAAAATGTCTTGAAGAACATAATCTGTTTGCAAAACCAGAGAAGTGCCCTTTCAGCATCAAAGAAGTGGAATTCCTTGGCATGATAGTCTCTAGAGAGGGGATCAAAATGGACGATTCCAAGGTAAAAGCCATTAAGGAGTGGCCAATGCCTAAAATGGTCAGAGGAGTATGAAGCTTTCTTGGATTGGCAAACTTCTACCGCAGATTCATTGAAGGATATGCACAAGTCGCACGACCTTTGAATGATCTGATGAAGAAAGACACCCCCTTTGCATGGAAAGAGGCTCCACAAACGGCTTTCGACACCCTGAAGCTTCATTTCACCACAGCCCCTATCCTCGCTTATCCTGACAATGATAGAGTCTTTCACCTAGAAACAGATGCTTCAGACTTTGCCACCGGAGGGGTACTTTCCATAGAACAAAATGGGAAATGGCATCCAGTAGCATTTTCCTCTCACTCAATGACCCCAGAAGAATGTAACTACCCAGTTGCAGACAAAGAAATGCTTAGTGTCATCAGATCATTAGAACAATGGCGACACTATCTGGAAGGAGCACACCACCAGTTTGAGATCTGGAATGACCATGCAAATCTACAGTGGTTTAGGAAACACCAAGACCTCAATCGTTGGCAAGCTAGATGGGCTCAATACCTTAGCCGGTTCAACTTCAAATGGCTTCACAAAGCTGGCACAACGATGGGAAAAGTGGATGCTCTGTCACAAAGAGAAGACCATGCGGTAGGAATCGAAAAAGACAATACAAGGGTACTTGTCATACCACCAGAACAGATCAGTAGTGTTTCAGAAATATGCATTGCAACAGATGCTGACATCATCATAGACACAATCAAGGATATCCTTTTTGATCTTAAGGAACCAGATCTAATCCCATTAAGGAAACAGTATGTACTTAAAGATCGTGTCTTCTATGATGAAAATGGAAAGATCTACGTCCCTAATGATCCAGCATTGCACTTAGATATTGTCAAATTTCACCATGACACTCCAATTGCAGGGTGTTACGACTGTTCTTTTGTTTTGTTTTGTTTCTTACATCGCTCGTCTGCTGACTCGCTTGTCTCCCTTCGCACCGTTCCGATGGAACGCCCTCCGCCTAAACATAGCTTCTTATCTACACGCTATGCATGGTTCGCTTGCCTCGTTTCCTTATACCTCATACGGACGTCCTTCCTATTCATGCGTGACTCGCTACACAGCCTTTTCATTTCTATCGCACAGCCCACTCCCTTTATACCCGCCTTGGCTTTTGTGCTTAGGACACCGCTTGGTCTGTGCGCCGCGTCCCCACCTATTTAAGTAGACGACATGCCTTGTAACTCTCTTAACTTTAATCTACTCAATCTCCCTGGACTTCTATAAGTCGTTGCACTACTTTGGAGTGTGCGCTCCTTGTAACACCTTGCCTTGAACTCCCTAAGCGACCGTCTGTCATCAGGAGTTACTGCGGAAGCCCCCAGTATCTTTGCCCCTTGAAGACGCCCTTCAAGGATCATCCGCCCTTGTCATCTTTGAGTCTACGTTTGCCTCTACCCGAGTCAAGCGTAACACAGGGCACCCTGGTAGAGAAAAGACGCTAGAACTCGTTCAAAGATGCTATACTTGGCCTGGAATGAGTACATTCATCAAGGAATACACAAACCGATGTGAAAGATGTGCTTGAATGAAACCATCCAACCTTGCACCACCAGGAAAGCTTCATCCCCTAGAACTACCAGACATACCATGAACGGAAGTCACTGCAGACTTTACCATGGACTTACCACTGTCAAACGGATTTGACTCAATCCTAATAGTAGTAGATCGCTTCTCAAAGGAAGTAGAGTTTATTCCCTGCAACAAGACAACCACAACCCTTGACACTGCCCGACTCTATCTCCATAATGTATGGAAGAACCATGGGCTCCCTAGCAGCATAGTATTACATCGAGGACCACAGTTTGCATCACAAGTCATGAGGGACTTATGTAAACAACTAGGTATCTAGCCAAAACTTTCCACCGCATTTTGTTATGCGAGACGTACTCTTGTATGTCGCAGTGAAACCAGGTCGTCTCAAGGGAGGTACTCACGAGGAGACGCTACGTCCTTAAGATAACCAGAGACTTATTGGGTCGAAGGTTCAGAGGTTTGAAGGTCTTAAGCCGATTGCTCAAGGACTCAAGAATACGCTGAATTGCGTAGAACAAGAATGAGTACTACTATACAGGCAGCTGGCTACTTATACTAGAGAACGCGTAAGCATAGAACTCCATAGAATAAGAAGGAATCGGATGAGTAAGAAGGAATACGTGTCCGATACGAGAGAATCGGACAGAAGGCGAGGCTATCCACAGATAAGAGTAAGCATAAATGAGTAACCCAGGTAATATCCCATCCGGTAGTAATAGAATCAGAACGGCGTGGGATTAGAGTTCGATAAGAGAAGAGTTAATAGAGCTAAGAAGTACCAAGCAATGAATCCAATCGTAGGAACACATACCGAAGAGCAGATGAGTACGGCGTAAGAAGGAAAGAAGAAAGATACCATGAGAGAGGAGACAAACTGTAACACATTTCATCCACAAATGGATGGACAGACAGAGAGGATGAACAGAGATCTTCAACAGTACCTTCGTCTCTTCACAGTGGAGAAACAACATGAATGGGTTGATTGGTTACCAATAGCGCAATTCTCCTATAATACAAAGAAACAAGCTTCTACTCAGAAATCACCTTTTGAAGTGACACGGTCCTATAATCCACAAATGGGCTTTGAGCAAAGAATCACTAAAGCTTCTGCTGCAGAAACGTTCACCACTATAATGCAGAACACTTTAACTCAAACAAAAGCCAAAAACGCTCCTTCGACCACAACCACATGGCACCCCTACCAGGACCCTAAAAAAATTGTGCACAAGAGGAAGTAACTACAGCAAGAAATCATACAAACCCCCAGTCCAACACCTCAAACAACCCCCTCTATTCCTGGATCCTCCCATGAACGTAAATAATGGGAAAAATCTGACTGGAATTGGCCTGGGCCCCAGAGCTCCCACTTCCACAATGTTGTCAGCCCGCAACACACGACAATCATCCCTAACCCAACCACTCACCAAGGAAGATATCGTCAGCATGGACTACACGGTCAAAGACACGCAAAGCAGATCAGCATACCTATCGAAGACACTGCTTTGCCTGGCGGGCAAACTGCTCACCCTGGAACACCTCACCAACACCTTACTTCATATCACACAGATCAAGAACATCCCCTACCCCGCAATAGAAACCATCTGAGCAGTAGCATACCTACTAGAACAAGAGGTAACCATAAAGACAGTGGAAACAGTCATGGCTCAAGTCAGCAAAGAGATATCTCAAGGAGTAGTAAACCATGTTATCACAGCTATCACCCCTCACATGGCTAACCTCCTAATGACTAACGAGACATTAACTGCTAACGTCGAAACCTTTGGACAGGTCAAGATGGCGGCAGACTTAGTCAACACTGGAGCCATTGCAGTAAAGGACACAGTAGACCAACTCACCCCGTCCCTCACGGCCACTCAAGACAGCATCAACTCTCTTCTGACGGCAACGGCTGACCTAGCCTCTAATGCCCAAGCAATCCAGGCCCCAACCAAGTCATACAGCGACACCCTACGAACCCAAACAGCACCAGGATTGCCCTCCACTCTCTCAGCCCCAGCATCCACAGCCCTCATGAGAGCAGCCATCCGTGAACACCAAATCCTCATCGACCCATAGCGAGGCCACACGCTCCGCACCGCAGATCAAACAACATCTGCCATAGCAGAGAAATTCAAAGCGATTCTAGATGACATCAAAGACAAGGGGGGCCCAGACCTCATCATCAAAGCGATCACCAGACTCAAGAACGGAGGCCTAATTTTAGAATTCGACTCTGTCGAATCAGCCAAATGGCTCCGTCTAGACAAAAACAAGACAAGATTCCTGGAGAAACCAGACGTCCCTGCCAAAATCAGGGACAGAAGCTACATAGCTCTCATGCCCTTCCTCCCCATTAATTTGTCACTAGATGACCCCCAATGGCTTTGCACAGTCGAGATCGAGAACAAACTCAGAACTGGCTCACTCACATCTGCCAGATGGATCAAACAGAAAGCCTGTCACCACCAGAAATAGAAAGTAGCACACGCCATTTTCACCTTCTCAGAACCAAGTGCTGCAAACTACCTCCTTCACAACGGTCTATACATCTGTAAAGAAAAACTACACCCACGTAAAGAAAAGAAGGACCCACTCAGATGTGTACGTTGCCAAGGATGGGGCCATCTAGCCAGGGACTGCAAAGCCATACACGACACCTGCGCCCAATGCAGTCACGCCCACCGAACAGACACCTGCAACAACAACACTGGAAATGATACTGCATAAGTTGCAAGACAAACGGCCACAGTAGTAACGATCCAAAATGTCCAACGTACCTCAACAAATGTGCAGAACTAGACGCTAAGCACCCAGAAAATGCCATGCCATTCTTCCCCACTGACAAACCATGGACACAGGTATTGCTCCCCCCGAAACCACCTCCCATTCCTAGGGCTACCCAAAGCCAAGCCAAGCCAAACCGCCCACTCCAAAACACCACACGCCAGATGACCTTGGACTTCACCTTCAGACCTTGTCCTCAGTCATCCCATCCAAAGGGAAATACACGTCAAGTCCAAGAATGCATCGACGACCTCACCATGACCTCATCCAATGCAACCCCACTAGGCAACCCATCGTGCCCACAAGTGTCCTCCTCCTCCTCCTTTCCGGCACTGACACAAGCAGACAGGCCCCCTCTGCCCCCTGTGGAGTCTTGGTTCCTTTAAAAATGACTAACAACCACACTAAACTCCAACGTCTGAGGATCTGGCAGCAAAATCTTAACTGTTCCTATACAGCCCAACATGCCCTAATCAACAACATCCAACCTGACGACTCCGACCTAATCGCACTACAGGAACCTCATATAAACTCGTTCAACAACACGATTTCCAATTGCCTGTACCATGTATTATATCCTTCCATACACCTCATAAAACCTAATCCAAAAACACAAGCCATTACACTAATCTCTACTTCATTAGACATGCACACCTGGAAACAGATCCCATTCCCATCACCAGATGTGGTGATCATCCAACTAACTGGCGCCTATGGAACCTATGCCCTAATCAACATCTGCAACGACTGCAAACACAACCAGACCCTAGTAATGCTAAGGGAGTATGTATCTCGTCTCTAATATCACACAGATCAGACCCTCCGCTCATGATCATATGATTTGGCTAGGGGACTTCAACCAACACCATCCACTATGGGAAGAAGAACAAAACAACTACCTACTAATGAACCAATACATCAATCATGCCCAACCACTCCTAGACCTCATCACCGACTACAAGATGATCATGGCATTACCAAAAGATATCCCCACTCTAGAGGCACTAGCAATGAAGAACTGGACCAGATCTGATAACCTATTTTGTACAGAGATTACAGCCGAACACCTCGTCCACTGCTACATGAACCCAGCAAGATAGGGCCCCCACACAGACCACGTCCCAATACTCACAACCTTCGAACTTCAATCATCACATCACGACGACCACCCCACTCGAAACTATAACAATGTCAACTGGAAGGACTTCAACAAATCCCTAAAAGTATCTCCCGCATTGTTCCCCACTGACATTCCCATTGTTAGCGAACAGGATTTCCAAAGAACAGCCAAGGGGGTCACCGACGCTATCCTCTCTGCCATCAAAAAACATGTGCCTCTCTCACACCCCAGCCCACACTCAAAACAGTGGTGGACAAAAGAGCTCACAGACATGAAAAATGAAATGGCTAAGCTCATCTCCCTCTCATTTAAATCCAAAGCCATTCCTGACCATCCCTCCCATGAAGCACACTGTGCACAACACAACAAATATGCTGAAGCTATCAAACAGACCAAGCGAGACCACTGGTTCAACTGGCTCAAGAACATCAATAGTGAGGAAATATGGATCGCCAACAAATACCTCAATTCTGACCCCTCCAATGGCAGCCCCTCCAGAATCCTGACACTCAACCTCAAAAACACTGATGGCTCGACAACAATAGCGAGCACCAACGATGAAAAAAGCAAAATCCTCGCATCAACCTTCTTCCCCCCACCACCTCACCACCCCCAACGAACACTGACTACGAATACCCTGACCCAGTGCCTGACCCAGGAGATATCACGGCAGAGCAAATAAGGAGCTGCATCAATAAACTAAGCCCAATGAAAGCACCAGGTCCTGACGGTATCAAGCATGTCATCTTCAAACAATGTGCAAATATCCTGATCCCTCAGCTGCTCTGTCTATTCCACGCCATTTTTCTACTCAACACCTACTACAAACCATGGAAAGAATTTACAACTGTTGTCCTACGTGTAGAAAACTATAGTGTAGTCACTAAAGAAAAACTACAGTACTTCGAGGCTGAAATAAGGCCTGCTTATGTAAGCTAATAATATTCTAACCCATATGAAATGGATTAACAACACTCCCTCTTGCAGAAAACTATAGTGTAGTCACTAAAGAAAAAACTACAGTACTAGATGACCGAAATAGGTCATGCTTATGTAAGCTACTGGCTGTCGAACCCATACGAGATGAGTTTTCAATACTCCCCCTCAAAGAGTATGGGGAAGATCAAAGGAATGTAGGTAAAATCATATGAATGTGTATCTTTCATATTCCAATGAATAATGCTATAAAATGAATGTTTGAACGAATAAAGTTCAGCATCCATGAGCGAGCTTCGAGTGTCGTCGAGCGGTTACCATATATGGTAAGTCGCGGCTCAGGTACAGCGCTGTGCTGTCTGTGGTACGCGCGATCTTGAATCCTTGACCTCTGTAATGTCCCGCTGGTCCGATATCGATCTGGGATGCTCCCCCAGCATCTGGACTTCATATTCCATGTATCCGATGTGCTTGATGCGCCCGCTTTGGCCTCGACGTGGCTGTACGATTCGGTAAGTCGGCTTTCTTGTTTTCACACTGTTGACATTTCTAGGTTGTGATTTCATTCGTCCTTGTCGACACGGCGGATTCGGGAGCGCGATGGGATACCTGGGGTGCTTGCTGGGTGCCATAGATGGCCTAGGTACGTTCTTGACACCTCGTCCATACCATTTTTGCTGATGCGCTTCCTCTGTAGCCAGCGGCCTCCTCTCGACTTGTTTCGAGTCGCGGTGTGCGCCGCTCATTGTGCCATCCTTCCGGCCTTGTCTCCCACCTATCCAGTTGCCTTCGCCATCGCTCCGGCGCTCCAGATCGCTCTCAACATCTCTCGACACCTTCGGCTTGCCCATATGGCCTCCTGGCTCAACTTCTCGACATGGTGGGTTCATTTCGACTTCGCGGTCGCTCCTGTCACTGCTGGGATGGATCCCATTGTGTTCGGCGCTGTCGACAGCCATTCCGTGGTCCTGAATGCCCTCAACACCTCTCGACCTCTCCAGCTCGCCCATGTGGCCTCTGGGCCCTTTATCTCGATGTGATGTGTTCGTTTCGATGCTGTGCTCGTTCGTCTTGCCTCTATGGCATTTGGGGTCACTGTGGGGATTGCCTGGTATCACCGCTTCATCATCTGGCTCCTCTGGCTCCTCTCCAGGTCTACTTGGTGAGTTTTGTCGACTTCTTCACTTAGAGTGTTTGTGCTTGTGTTCTGACGTGTTCAACAGCTTCTTCGGCTGCTTTCTGACATCCTTGAGTTAACCCTTCCTTGGCTTTCCTTTCGTGTTCTCGAGCTTTTCGTGGCTTTGTCATGGCTGTACATGTGCATGCTGGAATCGATGTATGTATCTGATTGGCTGCGCTGCCACTCATGCATCGTCATCATCGATTGTAGGCTTTTCGTAGTGTTGCCATATATAGTCGAATATTTGATAGCTTGAGTGTTGAGCAGTACCTTCGAGTTTTCGAACCCATTCTAAGCTTGCAGGGTACTGTAACCAATTTTGACTGTCCATCTCGAGTGCAGGAATAATAAAATCTTCGTCATTGAGGTTGAAGAAATTTGCCATTGTTGGAATTTTGAGTTCAGTGAGTGAGGTACTTGATCACTAAGGAATTGCAGGGCTCATAACCTGTAGAAAACTAATAGTAGTGTAGTCACTAAAGAAAAACTACAGTACTAGACGACCGAAATAGGTCATGCTTATGTAAGCTACTGGCTGTCGAACCCATACGAGATGAGTTTTCGATACCACTCAAGGAGTATGGGGAAGATCAAAGGAATGTAAGTAAAAAACAAAAAAGTATACCCTTCATATTCCAATGAAAAACGAATGAATAATGTTCATCGTCCATGAGCGAACATCGAGTGTCGTCGAGCGGTTACCATATATGGTAAGTCGCGGCTCGGGTACAGTGCTGTGCTGTCCGTGGTACACGCGATCTTGAATCCTCGACCTCTGTAACGTCCCGCTGGTTCAATATCGATCTGGGATTCTCCCCCAGCATCTGGACTTCATGTTCGACGTGTCCGATGCGCTTTATGCGCCCGCTTTGGCCTCGACGTGGCCGTACGCTTCAGTGAGTCGACTTCTTCATTTTCGTTCTTCTGATCTTTCTAGGTCGCGATTTCATTCGTCCTCGTCGACGCGGCGGGTTCGGGAGCTCGACGGGTCGTTTAGGGTCATTGGGAGGTGGTGTGGACGCCTCAGGTACGTCCGTTGTGATGTCGCGTTCGACCTGCTGGGATCGACCCTTATCTCCAGCTAGCGGTCTCGTTTCGACTCGTTGCGAGTCGCGGCGTGCGCCGCTTGTTGCGCCATCCTTACCATCTCGTCTCCCATGGTATCCGACACCATCTCCATCGCTCTCGTGGCTCCAATCGCCCTCGACGTCTCTCGACGCCTTCGGCTCGCTCATATGGCCTCCTGGCCTGTTTCTTCGACTCGGCGCGTTTGTTTCGACTTCGCGCTCGTTCCCGTCGCCGCTGGGACGTATCCCATCGAGTTCGGCGCCGTCATCAACCGTTCTGCGGTCCGAATCACCCTCTATGTCTCTTAACGCCTCCTGGTCGTCTATATGCCCACCTGGCGCTTTATCTGGACTTGGTGCGTTCGTTCTGTCGATGCGCTGGTTCCTGACGCTCTTAGGACCTTCCTGGACGTCGTTGGTACCGTTTGGTACGGCCGTTTCGTCGCCCAGGTCGTGTGGCGGGTCTCGAGCTGTCCTAGGTGAGCTACCTTGATTTCTTCGCTCTGAGCGTTCGCGCTCGAGTTCTGACGTGTCTGGCAGCTTCATCAACTCCTTCCAGTCGTCCTCGACCCCCCCTGACGCTGCCAACTCGTCCGCTTCGTCATCCGGGTCGTCTGACTCGACTTGAGGTCTTCCAGGTGAGTTCTCTCGAGTTCTTCCCTTCGGGTGCTGTCGGATTTGTTCTGACACGTTCCGCAGCTTCTTCGGCTTGTCCCAATCGTCCTCGACGCTCCATGATGCTCGCGATGCATCCGCTTCGCCGCGCGGGTCGCCTAGCTCGACTTGAGCCCATCCAGGTGAGTATTTTCGACCTTTTCGTTTCGACCGTTTGCTGACGCATACTGACGTGTTTCGCAGCTTCATCGGCCGCTTCTCATCGTCCTCGTCGCGTCCTGGCGCTCACGTGCGATGGGACATATCCCATCGCGTCCGGCACCGTCAACAACCGTTCCGCAGTCCCGAACGCCCTCGACACCTCTCGACCTCTCCAGCTCGCCCATATGGCCTCTGGGCCCTTTATCTCGACGCGACGCGTTCGTTTCGACGACGCGCTCGTTCATCTTGCCTCTATGGCATTCGGGGTCGCTGTGGACGTCACCTGGTGCGGCCGCTTCGTCATCCGGGTTGCTCTGCTCCTCTCGAGCTCTGTCAGGTGAGATCTCTCGAGTTCTTTGCTTCGAGAATTCATGGACTTGTACTGACGCGTTACGCAGCTTCGTTGGCTTCTCCCTGGTCTCCTCGGCTCGCCCTGACGCTCGCGATGCATCCGCTTCGCCGCGCGGGTCGCCTAGCCCGACTTTAGGTCTTCCAGGTGAGTTTTGTCGACATCTTCGCTCTGAGCGTTCGCGCTCGAGTTCTGACGTGTCTGGCAGCTTCATCGGCTCCTTCCAGTCGTCCTCGACCCTCCCTGACACTGCCAACACGTCCGCTTCGTCATCCGGGCCATCTAGCTCGACTTGAGCCCTTCCAGGTGAGTACCTTCGACCTTTCGTCTTCGAGCTTTTGCTGACACATCCTGACGTGGTTCGCAGCTTCATCGGCCGCTTCCTATCGTCTCCGTCGCGTCCTGGCGCTCCTGATGCATCCGCTTGGGATCTGGTGCGCTCGACGTCGCAGCTCAGGGCTGCTCTGCTCTCCCCTTCGAGCTCGACGCTCGGGGACTCGGTTCGTCGTGGCACGGGGTCGTCAGGTGGTTTCAGCGGTTCAGGTGAGTCACTAGACTCGTTTGCGAGTCGATCTCGGCGCTGACGTGCTTCGTCTTCAGCTAACGCCTTCAGCGTGAGTCGTCGTGACTCGCTGCTGGCGCCGTTCGTCGTGCCGTCGTCGCTACCTCGTCCACCTCCATATCCACCTCCCTGGACCTCTGCCATGCCGCTCGCCTTGTCGCTCAGGGCTTCACCCGGCGGCTTTGCTTCGTCAGCGCAGTCGGTTGCCACTCGACCACTCCGCCCCTCAATCGGCATGCTGACAAATTCGGCTTTGGCCATCCCGCCACCTTCTTGCTCGCCAAACAGCTCGTTGGCTGGGTCGTGCGATGTACCCACTGGCCTCATCGGCCCTGCGCACTTTGCGTGTGGGTTCGTGGTGTCAGCGGCTTCATTGTCGACTTGTCGACTTGCCGTTTCAGTTCCGTGGGGCACGATGGATGTGCGAGAGGCCTTGGCACTCTCTCCGTCGTCTTTTCGGCTGCTGACTGGTGCTGTGAGGGTCATGCCTGGAGTCGTGTCATCTGCGGCTTCATTGCCCAGCCGTTTCGCTGTGGGTTTGTGTCCTCCAGCCTTCTCAGCATTCCGCTCGCCCCTCCAACCTTTCGGATTAACCCTTCCTTGGCTTTCCTTTCGCCTTCTCGTGGCTTTGTCGTGGCTGTACATGTGCGCGCTGGAATCGACGTATCTGATTGGCTGCGCTGCCACTCGTGCGTCGTCATCATCGATTGTAGGCTTTTCGTAGTGTCACCATATATAGTCGAATATTTGATAGCTTGAGTGTTGAGCAGTACCTTCGAGTTTTCGAATCCATTCTAAGCTTGCAGGGTACTGTAACCAATTTTGACTGTCCATCTCGAGTGCAGGAATAATAAAATCTTCGTCATTGAGGTTGAAGAAATTTGCCATTGTTGGAATTTTGAGTTCAGTGAGTGAG
>JBBPQL010000939.1:0-14674 GCA_038092515.1 Boletus subparvulus | reverse complement strand
GGACCCACTCAAATCTGCCTCGACATCAAACTTAGTGGTTGGGTTGCAATCACGAGGCGGGACTCGAGAGGACGAGTTTGATGGTCTTCTGAGCCCTGACAGTAGCCTTCACGGTTTTGGCAGATGTTGATACCATTGAGCATTAGGAGGATGAGTTTGTCGGAACCGGCTTCGCTGAGGAGTGGTCGTCAGTGCCCGTCACGTCCGTCGGGGAAGAGACTTGCCGAGGTTCTGGGCTCGTACTACATGTGACAGGCATTGACAACTGATTAGTATTCATTGGTTATCCACGAGCGTGAAAATTGAAGGACTGTCGAAACGTTCCATTATGCGTTGGATACTGTAGTAATGTACCGTGCACGCACACGTCGTGGAGGATCACTGGCACTGCTGTTGAACGTTGAACGTTGACTCCGAGCCGGGGCACGCTGGCATCCACCTCAACACAGCCACATACCCGTGCATACCCGTAACACCGTGATACGGGTACGGTATAGCCACGGGTTTGGAAATTGAACACCGTACCCGTACCCGCCGTACCCGTACACCCCTAACCCGCGGTGTTGCTCCTACCCGTGCTATACCCTAAGGAAGAGGCAGCTGGAGGACAAGTTGAATACATCCTGCGCACAAGGTTGATACGTTCACATCCAGAATCAGCTCCCGGTTTGCATCCTCCGGGACACGTCACGTCGCGCTCACACTGTATGTCATATCGCTGAATCACGTATATAGCTGTCTTATGAGAAAGCCGGTACTTGCGCCTCGCACAACCCGCGACATGAAAGATAGCATATTTGATACCAGTTACACACAACGAGTACGAGCAATGCAAAACGAGGGGGCAAACGAAGATATACATGAACTAGGCACCGAGATGAATATAAAGAATCCGTTGATCGAATGGTATATCATGTACAGATTTCATCGTCTTGTTCAGCGCATACGCTGCGCGGGTATGATCCAGACGACCAGACTCGTCCACCATATGCTTATAAAACGTCGACGTGATCTTGTTCGTCTGAGCATCGTCCACTGCCCACATCGTCCCGATCACAGAACGGAACCCTGCAAACTGCATCGCCGACGCGAGATGGATCACCTCGTCCGGACTCTCTTTATCTCCGACGGTCGTATGACATGCAGAGAGATACGCAAATTCGGGGTTCTTAAAATCGCACCCGATGATGCGTTGGACTGTAAGGTGCCCGTCGTGCAGAGCGAAAGCGGATTCGAATGGATGTTCCCGATCTGGGAGACCGTGACACGCAAGGTGGACCCATTGGTTCTTGCCAAGTTCTTCAACGACCCTAGAAGTGCAAGATTCTTCTCCATCTATACGCCTGAATCTGGCGAGGCCATCAACACGCTGACCAATGTTGTCCAGTTCCGCGCCCACGGAAAGGAGTTCACTCTCGCCAGCAGCATTGGCTTGACCGATGGCAATGAAACGTTTTTGTTCAGGTGTCGAATTCGAAGGTTTGTGCCGTCTGGCACGAATGAGGGCGGTCAGGGTTGGGGTGTAGGACGAGATGTAGAGGTCAGGTAGATTCCGTTGGCCCTTCCTATACGGGCCAGCAGCGTGAAAGGGCAGCAAAGAGAACTCGGCGGTGGGACACCACCAAATGCGTGATTGAGATGGGTGGCTCATCTGGAGGCGATCCACAATGGGGGAAACGATCTGATCCCAAAGTTTGCGTAAGAAGAACGCGAGCTCTTTCGTCACGTCGGCCCTCTTTGCGCGCACGGTCAACGTATGGAGCTCCGTTGAGAGTTCTCGAGCATCTTCCTGTGTGATCTGCAACGGAATATGAACCGGATCTCGATCGAGGAAGACGATGAGCGCGTCACAACTATACTCGCTCGCATTGACGATGATGACAGGTCCGCCACTGGCCGCGCGCTGGAGATCCGAGAAGAGCAAGGGAAGAAGGAAACGGGAGAGACCAGGTAGTTCGCGAATATTGGTCACTACCGTCTGCATTTTGAGGTTGAGACGACACACCCGGTCATGCTGATCTGCACTGGGCGAATTGAGAGCATTGCGAATGCGGAAGGACATCCGAGTAAACTCGTCTGCCAACGACTTTCCTGCTGAGCCAGATGCTATGACATTGTCAATCGGGGAATGGAGACGAGTGAGCTGGCTCCAAAAGACACCCCGTCCCTGTTCTAGAAACTCGACCGCGTTGTTAGGAGAGCAGTTACGAAGACATGCCGAAAATGCGTTCACTGCGAGCGACGACGTGAGGTTTTTGAGGATGACAAGATGTTGAGGCAGTGACGGCAGAGTGGTCAGATGTTGAATGAGTAATCGAAGGGATGTTTCATATGCGAGGAGTATTGTGGGATGCTGGAAATATTCAGCCTCCCAGATCCATGATCTGGCGGCATAAAGATCAACGGAAGACACGGTTTGGGGCACATGTACGAGTTGGGTGTAAAGACCGAACAGCTCCTCCTTATCCTGTAACCGCTTTGAGCGCGTGAACCGATTATGGAGGTGGCCTGCAAGGTTGTCCAATAATTTTGACCGAACAGGGCCTGGCGGGCAAAGGTCGAGTGCTTCTCTGCTGAGGACAATAGCCTCATCGAGGTCCTGCATCGCCCCGAGCTGGTTGCACCGGAAGGAGAGAGCACATGCGAGGTGGCTTAGACACACCGACCGACCAGTATGCCCTTGCGGGCACAGGCTGAGTGCTTCCTGGTTAAGGACAATGACCTCATTGAGGTCCTGCATCTCCCCGAGCTGTTCGTACCGAAAGGAGAGACTATCTGCAAGGTTGTTTAGATAGATCGACCGATCAGAGTGTCCTTGTGGGCGCAGGCTGAGTGCTTCCCGCTTGAGGACAACGGCCTCCTCGAGGTCTTTTATCGCCCAGAACTGCTTGTACAGAAAGATGAGACAATTTGCAAGGGTGCAAAGACATATTGACCGATCAGGATGTCCTTTTGGGTGAAGGTCGAGTGCTTCTCGGCCAAGGACAATGGCCTCATCAAGGTCCTGCATTGCCCCGAGCTGCTCGGACCGGAGGGAGAGAGCATACATAAGGTTTCTTAGAGACACTGACCGCTCAGGATATCCTTCCGGGTGAAGGTCGAGTGCTTCTCGGCCAAGGACAATGGCCTCATCGAGGTCTCGCATCGACCCGAGCGGCCCGTACCGAGAGGAGAGATCACATGCAAGGTTGCTTAGCGACACTCCCCGATCAGGATGTCCTTGGGGGCGAAGTTGAAGTGCTTCTCGGCCATGGGCAATGGCCTCATCGAGGTCCTGCATCACCCCGAGCTGCTTGTACCGAGAGAGGAGACCAGCTGCAAGGCTGTGTAGAGATATTGACCGATCAGGATGTCCTTGAGGGCGAAGGTCGAGTGCTTCTCGGTAGAGGACAATGACCTCATCCAGGTCCTCCATCGCCCAGAGCTCCTTGTACCGACGGAACAGACCACTTGCAAGGTTCTGTAGACACATTGACCGATCAGGGTGTCCTTGTGGACGAAGGTCGAGCACTTCTCGGTCGAGGACAATAGCCTCATCGAGGTCCTGCATCGCCCCGAGCTGCTCGTACCTAGAGTACAGATGACGTGCAAGGTCGTTCAAAGCCATTGACCGACCAGGATGCCCTTGTGGGTAAAGGTCAAGTGCTTCTCGGTAGAATATAATGGCCCCATCGAGGTCCTGCATTTCCCCGAGCTTGTTGTACCGAGAGGAGAGATGACCTGCAAGGTAAGATAGACAGTTTGACCGATTGGGGTGTCCTTGCGGACAAAGCTCGAGTTCTTCTCGGCCGAGGACAATAGCCTCATCGAGGTCCTGCATCTCCCCGAGCTGCTTGTACCGTGAATGGAGCTGATATGAGAGGTTGTGTAGACATATTGACCGATCAGGATGTCCTTGCGGACAAAGGACGAGTGCTTCTCGGTTGAGGACAATAACCTCATCGAGGTCCGGCATCAGCCAGAGCCGCTTGCACCGAGTGGAGAGATAATGTGTAAGGTTCTGTAGACACATTGTCCGATTAGGATGTCCTTGCGGATGAAGGCCGAGTGCTTCTCGGACAAGGTCAATGACATCATCAAGGTCCTCCATCTCCCAGAACTGGTTGTACCGAGAGGAGAGATGATCTGCAAGGTCGTCTAAAGCCATTGACCGATCAGGATGTCCTTGCGGGCAAAGGTCGAGTACTTCTTGGTAAAGGACAATAGCTTCATCGAGGTTCTGAATTACCCCGACCCGGTTGTACCGAGAGGATAAATGAGCTGCAAGGCTTTTTAGATCTATTTTCCGATCAGGATGTCCTTGGGGGGAAAGGTCGAGCGCTTCTCGGTCGAGGAAAATGGCCTCATTCAGGTCCTGTATCGTACCGAGTTGGTTGTACCGAGAGGAGACATGATATGAAAGGTTTCTTAGAGATCTCCACCGCTCAGGGTGTTCTTGCGGGCAAAGTTCAAGCGCTTCTCGGTCGAGAACAATGGCCTCCTCAGTGTCCCCCGTTGCTCCCAGCTGGCAGTAACGATCGCCGAGATGAATTGCAAGGTATGTCAGGGAGACAGCCCGCATGGGGTGGCCTGGTGGGCAAAGTTCCAGTGCCTCACGATCACGGTCGATTGCCTCATCTATGCAACCAGTCCCTCCTCCTTGTTCAAACTCGGTAATGAGAGAATCTGCGCGTGAATGTAATTGTTCAACTGGTAGGTACATCGTTTCAATATTTTGCACATCGACAAAAACACACAGGAACTACCATTTGAATCCATACTGCCTCCACCGAACGTGATTCTACGCCAATGGCTTTCCCAAACACTGGTAGGTTTTGCGCGCAGGCACTGGGCCTGGACCGAAAAGCAGATGAAATGAACTACTATGCTAGGTCAGTACAGTAAGAATCAAAGGAGCGTGGCTAGTGCTTACCTCAAGTCGAGTATGTACGAGACTGGAGGAAGGCAGGAGGAGGCGCGCGCATTGTGTAAACCACAGCCCGGTGATGTCCAAAACAAGATATTTAGGGAGTGAAGCGAATGTAATCTACCGGACTCTTTGTTTAAGGCTACCCGCATCCTCTAATGAACTACTCTTTCGCTTTGTTGGATCGCCCTCTCCTCCTCGTTCATCGCATTCAGGCCCGTACCTATCACAGGATATAGGTGAGGCGAGGTGGGATGTCTTGACGGAGCCCTCGACTTTTCCTCTGCATCACAGTGGGATCATTATCGTTTTTTTATGTCGCCAGTTCGATTCTCGACGCCTCCTGGGTGTCGACTACTCTCCAGCTCGCCACCTTGATGGCACCCATACACTTGTTAAGTACGCCTTACATTCGTGTGCGAGGGGTAAATACCCTTTGAGTAAAGGTTCCCTTTGGTCAGGGTGACGAGGAACCCGGTGACGCATGATGCTGCGCCAGAGACGACCATGTCGAATGAATGCACATAACCGGCAATGTTGTGGGGGCACGCCAGCGAACATGGAGCAGAGGCGGATGCCGCAGCAGTTGGTAGCGCAGAGCACGCCACCCGAGGAACGTCATTCATGGACCGGTTGGGTCGCTGTCGCATTCGAATAACTTCGGGGAGCTCTCGCAAAATGGACACGAAATAACAAAATGGACATGCGGAAGCCTCGGATGATCAGGTCTGGCCTGAGGGGACTAATACGGAGGGTAGCAACCATCGTGACTAAACCCCGAGTACGCGCGTCAGAATGGAATCAGATGACCAGCACAAAACACACTGCCTACCACGATCGGCATATTGTCAATACCGCGAATACGCCAATCTGGGGCGAAAAGTACGTCATCATTTGATCGCGAAGCCCTGCTGACCTGGAGAAGAGAAGTAACGCCGGGAATTGACTTTGGAATGATTCCTGGCGTCTCACATCGTCAGAGATGCGGTAGTTGCTGCGCTTCGTAGTCCCTCGTACTAGTCGTCTCCCTCACAAGCCATGCAAGACGGGCCGATGCCCAGCGCATCGATGAGGTTGAGAGGGCGCGCAAGGCTATGCTGGTAAATCATTGTCGCGGAGGAGGGCGAGGGACGCGGGGTATGTGTGAAGGTAGCCTGGATCGGCGAACAGGGACGTGACCGTTCGGAACGTTGTGTATCCGCGAATCCGTGTTTACCGGGGCCGCTCAGGTTGGTCACGTCAGACCAACCCTGGACTCCTTACTACGATCGGCGTTCCTCGGTACCTGAAGGCCTGACCACTGGCGGCAAAGACTGCAAAACGGACTCACATCCGTCGCGTGCTATACGTCGAGATCGTGTACACCCAGTGGTCGATATAACAAGAGAGCAATGATGTTACAGAAACGTAAGGTAATAGCAACATACACTAGGTAAGGGTTAATAAATGAACATATATATACAAGTCGGTAGCGTGCTACTCATGTTCTCCATGCCCCCGTCCTCATTTCGACGACGCCAAACTCGAGCAACGGCAGTCCCTCTTCGTCCAGGGAAATATCGGATATGCGTGAACCCCGGCGTGGAGACGACGGCACGAGTGGAAGTGAGTCAGGTGTCTGCGGGTCTACGCCCTTGCCCTTGGGATCGGATACTGGACGATGCACTGGCGCAGATACGTCTGGCATGGCGACGAGCACGCAGACGGCGAGCATGGCAGCGTCCTTTTCGGTGCTACTTGGATCGGGGGGTGATCGGGTGCAGCCAGGGATGGGCGACCCGATAGGAGAGTGTGCCTGTGGCGAAGAGGGTCGGGGAGAAAGAGAAAAGGGGCTCCTGAAGCGAAGTTGAGACAAGAGAGCCTGGGCTTGGAGTGAGGGAGCGGTAGAAGATTGAGGCGAGGATATCAATGATGACGGTGGCGATAACGGAGTGCACTGCACAGCAACAGGCTGTGGGAAAGGATATCAGTACCGCGTAGATTCGGAGGAAGAGGCAGCTTACGGTAATGGAGGACCACGTAGCCTTGTCGGCGGGATGTGTCCAGGTGTCCCACATGACGGGCTTGGGGCCCAGTTGTGGAGGAGCACGACGGAATCCAAACTGCCCATTGAATGTGTTGTCAAGATCCGCAAACAGACCGTCTGCGAGCGCTTGTTGGAAGCGCCGCCTGTATCGCCTGCGGAGAATATAAGATCTGAGAACAAGTGATGCAGAGAGGAGAACGAGGATCAATATGGTGGCGAGGAACGTGAAACTGGTCGAGGACATGGCCATGGAGGTAAAAAAAGATGTCAATATCAGCGACATGGAGGGGCGGTGCACGTACAGATATAGCGTTGCGGTGTCCGAGCTGGAGTTGGAGGACGTCGAGGTGGGTGTGCTGGTGCCTGTGTCTGTGTTGGCGAAGGTAGCGGTGGGGCTGGTGGTCGACATGGCCGACGATGCGCAGAGGGTCGAGCTGGACGACGACGACGACGACGAGCGCTGATGCCAAGCGATAGGGTCATCTTACGTAATGACCTGATTGATGCTGTGACGGAGGACATAAAACGGCGAGTTTCGATCGAGTGAGCGTCCCCGTCCCTCTCCCTTTGCCATGGCCGCCAACTCCACCACCATCAGCCTGCCGAACTCGCTGAACCTCCCCCCACATCTGTCCGCGCAGAAATACTTTTATGTCTGCACCCTCACCGTCCTCGCCTGGGATACCCTCGTCCTCACCCCGCGGTCCTACCGTCTCGGTCGCACAAAAGCCTGGCCTGCGCTCAAGGCGCTCTACTACTTCCTCCAGATATGGGTCCTCTCCGACTTTGTCGCTACAGGCATGTCTACCCTTTCTGCGCTCGTCCCCAGCTCACCGTTTTTAGGCGCCATGTTCTTCTCCACCTCGGTAGTACAGGACCCAGACTGTCGGCGGTTCTGGCCCTATGAGCCCATCTGCACCGCCATCCTTCTCTTTGCCGCTTCCACCGTGCATGTCATCCGTGTCACTGCCATTTACGACCACGCAACAAACATCCGTGCGCTCCTCCTCGGTCTCTTGTTTGTCCAGGGCGTCGTCACCGCCATATGCTGCGGCTTCTACCGCTCCGTCCATCTCCTCGATGGCCAGGGCTGCATTGCCGGACCTCTGAACAACCAGAGCTGGGTCGGTATCTACTGGCTCGCCCCCACCATCCTTTACGCGACCACCTTTACTCTCGCCCTCAAGCGCTCCATCAAGACCCTCGAAGTCAAGCAGATCACCCCCTGGCGCCTCATGCTTCGCGACAACCTCAACCTCTACGGCGCCGTCCTCCTCGTCAACCTCATCAACGTTCTCTTCTACTTCATCATGACCCCTACCGACAACACCGACCCCATCAAGACCATCGTTACCAGCATGGCCGGCGTCCTCACCGCAACCATGAGCATGCGTATCATCCTCGGTGTCAGGGGTTCCCTTGAGAACGGCGGCAGCTTTAGCGCAAGCGGGTCAAGCGGCACGAGCGGTGCGAGCGCCAGTCTCAGTGGCTCCGGCCTGGGTGTCGCACGCCCGCGGGGTGGTGCACCAACCTTTACTATTGATACCCAGTCGAAGAACATCGGAGCCGTTCGCGGCCCCAAGGAAGAGGGCTCATGGGACACCGACAAGAGCTCTGACGATGCTGCTTCCCGAGATGCCAAGGCAACGCTTCCGATGGTGAGAGAGGACCAATCCGACAAGGAGGGGGTGCAGATCACCGTCAATCACCAGGTCGAATTCGACGAGATGCCAAGGCGCAGGTGAGCTGTCGGCGCCCGTGGACGGGAAACAGGGTGCAAACTATCTTATCGTACCAAACATTCCCTCTTTGCTTTTTTTCATCGCTATTATTTACCCATTCTATTCCCATTTATAAAATTTATATCTACTCGACCCGTATTGGGTTCGGGTGTGTCTGCTCTCTGGAATAGCACAGGATATATCATCTCTAGCAGATTGGTTTTATGCCTTTTTTTTCTCCTGTTCAAATGTGTGTACGAATATACCTTCGTCGATTTGAACGCGTTTCGAGACAACAGATATGAAACCTCTGTCGGGTCACCGTTTCGTCGTCCGGACGTTGATTGACAGCGCCAAGCCGTTGGCCCTCGTGTCCCACTGGCACGTTAGCCTGTCGCTGAACGTATGACACGGTCGTCATGCACATACTTGGGAAATGAATAATTGTTGCCATGTCGCGAGTCGATTGCGGCGTCGGTGAGCCGTCGACGTCTCGACTCTCGAGTCCGACGCGTCGGCTCAAACAGCGTACGTACGTCCCCTCCTTTCATGTTTCAGCACAAGTTCCGCACGCAGCGGGCCAACCGATGCGGCCGATTCGAACACACTACCCCTAACATCATCCGGAAAAATAAATCAAGACTTCAAACCCACGTTCTCCTCGAGATACGCCACAAACTTGCCCGCCACGCTCTCCTCGCTCCAATCTACCCCGCCCATCTCCGTCGTCCCCAGCGTGATCGCGCGTTTATGAACCGTGACGAACTGGCGTTTGAGACGCTGGAGCGAGGAGAGTGTCAGGTAGCGCGGCGGGAGGACGATGCGCGTGGACGTGGGGACGTCGAGCGTGAGGGTGCCGCCGGGTAGGGCAGAGGCGGACTGGGCGGCGAGGATGGCGGTGACGAGCGCGGTGGTAGTGCTTTCGAGCGTGTGGAGCGCGTCCGTCGGCGCTTTGGCGACCTGCACGTCCCACGATGAGTGGGGGTGCGGGGTGAATAGGTATAGCGACACGTACCGCCTGTGTCCCCGTGTTGGGGGGCTTGACGAGGCCCTGGGTGACTGCGCGCCAGATATCGTCGGTGGGCACGTCGGGGTCCGTCCAGGGTACGGTAAAGAGCGG
Organism: Boletus subparvulus; assembly: GCA_038092515.1. Classification (NCBI taxonomy): domain Eukaryota; kingdom Fungi; phylum Basidiomycota; class Agaricomycetes; order Boletales; family Boletaceae; genus Boletus; species Boletus subparvulus. The sequence continues at coordinate 4,901 of JBBPQL010000939.1, read as the reverse complement.
CGAGTCCCACCGGACCATCGACGACGGCTCTTCGTACCGCTGAACGAGGTTGTCCAAGCTAGCGAAAAAGAAAAACATACAGAGGGATCAAGCACGCCGTCGGCCTCGACACTCACGTTTCGGGGGCGTACGACCGCCCATCCTCGCGCACCGCGTTCCACTCGCGACATCGTTCGGGCGGCGCGATGACATAGACCTACTTCTCTCTCCGTCAGAAGACCGGCACGGGACGCAGGACGCAGGATAGCGGGACGCACCGTACACACGCGGACCTTGGCTTCCCGCGCGGCGCAGTACATCTGATACCGAAACCCCTTGATGTAATTGAGCGCGTCGACGACGACGATGCGGTCGTGCCCTAGATGGCGCTGAAGCGCCGTGAACAGCGCCCCGCGCGCTGGCTTTTCCGATCGGCCATCTGGATGGCGTTCGAGGGCGTCATGATCCGATGGGGGAACGACTCACCGTCGTACGCGGACCGAGGGATGGCGAGCGTGTCGTCGGAAAGGACGGTCACGGTGAGCGACGGACCGGCATACGAGGGATCCGCGAGACGCTCTTCGAGGTGGTCTTTGATCTGCGTCGCGCGATGGGACTTGCCTGCGCAGGGATACCCGGATAGCGTGATGAGTGCCATGTTGAAGAAACCGGGAGCGGTGTCAGCGGTCTTTACGAGTCCTTTTGGAACTCTTGTACTATCGGTGCCGTATTTCAACCGCATGTGTAGACTATACTACTTAGTACCCAGCACTGTACCGTCCATCTGAAGTGGTCATTAATCAGACCGTCCGAATAACATCCCCCAATTCTCTCAAGACCACAACAGGCGCACAGATTTCTGAACGTCCGAGCAAAGCGGGATAGGGTCGGTGGTGAGCTTAATCGACCAGTAAGTAGGTGTGAAAGAAATCGAGGAATGCAACGGTTGAAAAGATAGTTTGAGCGATCCGAAACTACCGAGCTTACGCAGGGACGAATAAAATATACACTTTGATGACATTTGATGCCGACGAGTACCTGCACAACTGCTCTTTGGTAGCGAGAAACCCCAGGGCGCAACAAGCTGGATAACGAGCCGTCATGCCTCTGATGCGGCTGTAGCAAAAATGCATTGTCAGCTGTGAGGCAGAGGAGATGATGGCGTCTGTCCGGAGAGGGGATCGAGATTACAAGTTGGAATCAAGGATTAATGGTAGATCGGGAGTTGCTTCATAGCCCCCTCGTGATTCCGCTGACAGTCTTCCGTTCGAGCGTGTAGAATCATTCCAGTGGTGGGCTGCGTCTTCGTCTTCATCATTCTCGTGGTCACACAAGCTATGTGCGAGTCCAAAAGCTTGTGAATTGGGCATGAACGGCGTTTGAACCTCGGGAATGGCTTATTTGGGAACTTGCAATATATGCACAGATCATTAGTCAGCATGAGCTGGCAGATTTGATACTCACTATGCCCAGTGCGTACTAGTGTCAGTGGCAGGCCCGGTGTGCGCCGTTCTTCTTCGGGTCCGTATCGCGTCGTCGCAAGTTGCTATCATGGTACTGACGACCTCCTCCCTCTTCTTGCACACTCTGGTACAGGTGGGCATCGACCATGTCTTTGTCAACTGGGGTTCCGACCACCCAGCCATGCTGGAAGAGCTTGAGCGCCAGCGAGCAACGAACGGTGCCCACGCACTCACGGTCGTAACGTCTCCCAACGAGATGGTTGCGTTGAGCGCTGCACACGGGTACGCACAAGTTACCGGCAAGCCAGCCGCCGTAATCGTCCATGTCGATGTCGGGACGCAGGTAAGGCTATCCTGCACCATATCTGTATCTCGGGAAACTTATAATGGTGGCGTGATCGTGCGCTTTTGGTGTCCATAGGCGCTTGCTGGGGCCATTCATAATGCAGACAGGGGTCGAGTACCTGTCCTGATTTATGCAGGCGCGTCGGCGTTCACGAGCGCGGGTGAGCTCCAGGGGTCGCGCAATGAATGGATTCATTGGATGCAAGGTGCTTGGCATTTTGTTCTTGTGTGTCGCGGGCGTGCTGATGCGAGTGTTTATAGACGTGCATGATCAACCGGCGATCGTGCGCCAGTACATGCGTTATGCAGCTCAAATCGCCTCTCCGGAGAGTTTACCCCACCATGTCCGACGGGCAATTCAGATGTACGTGCCGTTATCTGCAACGGATAGTATTTTACTCACCAGATTGTTGTAGTGCAACGAGCGAGCCAAAGGGTCCTGTTTACCTCTGGGCACGGAGAGAAACGATGGAGAAGGAAATTGACCCGTCATTACTGGAGACGCCCATCGCACTCACCAAATGGCCCTCCGTTCAGCCAACTGCGCTCCCGATCTCAGGTACAGTGTCACGTTCTCGATGATATTCAGCACTGACGTGGTCTATCTTCTAGCGGTGCGACAGATTGCGGACGCCCTCTTGGGGGCAACATCACCCCTTTTGATCACATCCTACCTTGGACGAAACCATCAGGCGTTCCCCGCACTCGCCACACTGTCGCGCATTCTTGCGCTCCCGGTTTTTCTAACTTGTCCCTCGGCGACCAACTTGCCCACATCCCACCCCTACCTCGTTGGATACTCTTACTTGATCCCGGGGACTCAAACGCCACTTCTTAAATCAGCCGACGTGGTACTCGTCGTCGACGCCGAGGTGGCTTGGATCCCGATGAACAAAGACAAGGATGGTGCATACGAACGACCGAGCGAGACAGCGCGGGTGTACGTCATCGATAGTGGTGACCCGCTTAGACGAGGTATCGGCATGCAGCACGGTGATGCAGACCTCGTTTGTCACGCCGATGCAGCCGTCGCGCTCACGCAGCTTCGAGAGGCCATTGGTACCCAACCCCCCAACGAATGGTCCAAGCGAACGGAACGGATCCAAAAAATCCATCACGAATGGAAGGCACAGCTTCGTGCTGCAGAGTTCTTCCCGATCGCACCGTCCAGTTCGGGTCATCCTACACCGTATACGGCACCGCAGATTCTGAGCACGCTTCGTAAGGCGATCAAGGCAAAGGGGATTGCTCGCGAAAGCACGCTCGTCCTGAATGAAAGTATATCTAGCTATCCGCTGGTTTGGTCTCACATGCAGCCTGAAGTCCCTGGCGAAATTCTTGGTACTGGTGGCTCTTCCCTGGGTTGGTCGCTTGGTGCAGGGATTGGATCTGTCCTTGGTGGACGCGTGGCGAAGCAAGGCAAGGCAAACACGGGATATGAACTCGTCACAGCCATCGTCGGCGATGGCACCTTTTTATTCGGCGTCCCAGGGAGTGCGTTCTGGATGGCAAGACGGTATCAAACGGTAAGCGCGCCCCCGTGTCCGTCGCGTCCGTCGCTGATGCTGGCCAACGTGCCGTAGCCATTCCTAACCATCGTGCTCAACAACGGCGGTTGGAAATCGCCCAAGTTGGCCATGCTCGGGGTTCATCCGACGGGACACGGTTCCCGCGCGGCTGGGGACCAGCTCACAGTCGGGTTCGGTCCGGACTGTCCGGACTATTCCCAGATTGCGGTGGCGGCGTCGAATGGATGGGCGTGGGGGCGGAAAATCAGTGTCGAGCTTGCGACGGAGGACGGGGGTGCGGAGGCGTTGTTGCGGGAGACGATTGCGGAGGCGGTGCGTGTCGTCGTCGAGGACCGACGGTGTGCGGTGGTGGACTGTGTGTTGGAGACCTTTTAGTATGTGCGATTGTTTGTTGTGTGTATAAATGAGAATCGATTTGCAATGTGACCTGCTTCCTCGACAGATAATCGAGTGTCGATGCGTCTCTCACTTAAGAATTGGGTCCTCTCGGCCTCGCCTTTATTCTTCTTTACCTCTTGCCTCATCCACCAGTAGGCTGGACTCGAGTTCGTGACGCTCGCACTCGCACCTCCAAACGTCCTCTGACACAGGTCTGGACATCATTCACACTCGGATTCTATATCCCATTCACCTTCAATATAGCACGATATTCGGTCATCATGCTCCATCCAAGACGCGGCGAAGAACATCCGAGTCGCGAGCATGTCCGACACCGTAACCTTTTCATTCCCCCGAAAGGCGATTCCTGCCCTGTCAAAAATATCCCTGTTGAACTCCTATCGCGCATATTTCAGTTCGGTACCGGAGACAGGGAGGCGGGGACGCACAGGACCTCACGACTAACCATGCTTGAAACGCACCGTCTCGGCTTGAAATGGGAAATGCTGACGATCTTCAAGTTGGCACCACTGATGATGCAATCAACACAGAAAATAAGGCAGAAGAGGGAACGAATGATGTGGACCTTACTACTGACGGTATAGAGAAGATCGGCCAAACCCAGTGATGCCTTGCCTCCCACATCCCTTCCCCATCGTCGTTTCCCATGTCTGTTAGCACTGGCGCGATGCGGCAATCTCCACTATGGACGAATATTACCATCTCTCCGGTTTTGCAACCTCAGTTTCAGCATATTGCAGCATTGTTTAATTGCAGCAAATGTCTTCCGATAGACGTATGTATCCACTTCGGATCTCAGGAAGATTCCAGGTTTGAATCAACTCCTTCCATGGAGGACCTCGAATTACTCTCTGCTCGTTGCACACGTGCATCGTTGACGCTCCATTGAAGTGAGGGGGGTGTTAAGCCAACAGATGCATACATTTCTCCTTGCAGTCTCTCACCCAACCGTCACTGCAGCTCCCCAACTCACATCACTTGTCCAATAAACCGACAGCTCGCGATGACGTCTTTTTGTCCCTCATCATAGCAAGAAACACCCTTTTCAGTGGCTCTGCTACCTGTCTCGAAAGGATCTCCCTGGAGAGAGTAATCATCGACTGGAATCAGGATTGCAGCATTTCAGCTGAGAGCTGCAGCTGTGCCGAAAGTCACACCGCTTCGCTTACTCATGCGCGGAGTCAAG
>JBBPQL010000938.1:0-14705 GCA_038092515.1 Boletus subparvulus | reverse complement strand
CTGGGTGACCCTTACGATTGGATCCAACAGGATGACATCTATGATCACCACTGGCTGGGTGATCCTTATGATCACAACCAACAGGATGTCATCTATGATCACCATTGGCTGGGTGACCCTTATGATCACAACCAACAGGATGTCATCTATGATCAGCAGTGGCTGGGTGATCCTTACGATCACAACCAACAGGATGTCATCTATGGTCAGCAGTGGCTGGGTGACCCTTATGATCATCACTGACTTGGTGATGCAGATGGTAAGGTCCACAGTTTTGAGACACACTGATAAGACCTGACAGACAGATCTGGATTGTAAGAACTAGAAGTATGATAGGTTTGATCTGTGCTATCAACACCTCCAGAGCATATATAGCATGATCAATGTGTATATCATTGTGATGCATCCTATAGGGCTTTCTTGTATAGATATAGATATAGATAACATTGTCATTTTCTTTAAATTTCCCTGATGGATGTAGTTGTGTGTCGAAAGATCATGATGGTATGATGGTAAAACAAATAAGTCACACAATCATAAAGTGTCTCTCATACTCAGTATCCAGATGATTTAATTTAACAGATGCATACTACATAGTAAAAGAACAACAAAACCACCTAAGGGGCCATAGTACTATCAAACATAATGACAGTGCGAGAACCAGCCATATATATCCTCAGAACTAACAGCATACAGCACGTCGAGCAATGTGAAGTAACTATCCTGATCGGCCAGCTGTGTCATGGCCATTCATGCATAATCTCCATTTCGACAGAGGTGATACTTCATAGCTGAAAATGCAAGCTCGATCGGATTCAAGTTGGGGGAATAAGGAGGCAAATATTTGCAGCGCATACCCCTGTACAGCTGTGAGCACACATGACAGAGCTATAATTGTTATGCTTGACTCAGGTAGAGGAAAGCATAGACTTGAAAACACAAGGGACGAGGTATCTAGAAGGATCTTCCTTCAAGATCTATGCAGGTCAGGGGCTTCTGCGACAACTCCTGGCAACAATCAGTTGCTTAGGGAGCTTTCAAGGACAAGGGTGTGAAGCGAGTGTGCACTCGGAAGTAGCATGAAGACTTATAGAGGATTCAAGTGACAAGGGAGAATCAAGTAGATTAAAGTTAAGAGATATGTATACATGGTATGTCATCAGGTTATATAGGTGGAGACGCAGCGCACAGACCAAGCAGTGTTCATAGCAGAAAAGCTAAGACAGATATAAAGGGAGGGCTAGACTATGCAATAGAAAGGGTCAGGCTGCGTTGAGGCTACGCATGAATGGAAGAAGATGTCCATAAGAGGAAAGTAAGAATGGGATAATGGAACCATGCATAGCATGTAAGAAAGAAGCTATGTTTAGGTGGATGGTATTCTGAGGGAATGGTGTGAATGGAGTGAAAAGAAAAGAAGAAAGAGTCAAGAGACGAATGATGTGAGGAAAGAAAAGAGTCGTAACATTACTCCCCAACTAGCTCTGAGTCTACGACCAAAGACTAGAAGTACCCTGAGTCAGATCCGCAGGGTGACCTGGTTATGTTACTCCATCCATTGCTATCAATAATGTCGTTGCCATTAATGTCTGCAAAGTCGTCGAAGTCGTCTTGGGCAGAGATGGGGGACCAGTTGTAGTTGCAAGGGCAGTGAGACCTGGGGTATGGAGAGTGAGAGTGATGAGGAGGAGAAGTGGGGCGAGGAGAGCAGCGAGAAGATCCAGACAATCGATGGGAAGTCATAGGAGAGGAGTCGGATGGGAAGGGGGGAACGGGGCAGCGATGAAGGGGGCATCTATTTGGGTTGTGGCCTGGTTCCCAGAAGAGACAAGAGGGGCATTGGTACACTGGACATTGGTTGTGATAGTGCCTGAGACGGTGGCAGGAGTGGCAGGCCTGATGGTAGCGGGGATGAGTACGTGGAAGGGGAACTTGTGCATTTCCTCTGGTCCACCACAATTCAAGTTGTTGGAGGGTCCTTTCTTCTTCAGACACAGGGGGAGGGGGAGGCTGAGATGTCCGGAGAGGACGTGGTTTGGGTGGACAAGGTGGTGATAAACGAGGGGGAGGTGTCGGGAGAGTTCCAGCATATACCTGTCAATATCTTCTAAAAACTCCAACATGCCTAATTGGTACATTGCCATGACCAAGGATCCTTCAACTTCGAGGTATACCTCTCTAACAAGGCAAGAGAGAAGGGTTTGCTGAGGAGAGGGGGAGAGGTTGGTGGACATGAGGCGAAGGTGGGAGTTTTTGAGGTAGGTGCATCTAAGGATGTATAGGGGGCAACCAATGTCGAGGAAAGAATCAATAGAGAGAGCGAAGGTAGTCAGAAAGTTTCTTTATGTCTCAGGTGTCAGGGAAGTCATCACGAAGGGTGTGAGCATAGAGGGGGATGGTCATGGAATGAATAGGAGTAGCCATTGTAGCCAGAGAGATAGGAGGGAAGTTATCAGGCGAGGGAGTGGGAGAGCCCCAGCCCACTTTGGGTTGAGTAGATGAGGGATGAGAAGTGTTGTCAATGATAGAAGAAGAAAGAGACGAAGTAGTTGAGACGGTGGTGGCATTGGTGGACATGGTGGTGGAGTTAGCGAGAGAGGGACTGAGGGGAAAAGACGGAGGGGTGTAGGGTTTTATATTAAGCGAGAGCAGACTTTGTGTGTTTCAAGTCCCGTTCTGGGACCCAAGAGTCTTCTTTGGCTGAATACCCCTTCCATCAGATCAGGAAGGAACAGGAGGATGGGGTTCCACAGTGGCGAATGATCTTCTCGATTTCATATTCTTCTTCTCCATCGATAAGGTCAGGGGGCAGCATCAGGAAGTTCTGGCCATGGACTTCATTTTCACGATATGGAGATAAGAGAGAAACATGGAAGACTGGGTGGATCTTCCAAGTTTTAGGTAAACGAAGTTGGTAGACAATAGGGGATAGGACTTTGGTGATGGTAAACGGTCCTTCTCTCTTGGGGGCAAACTTCAGGTTGATGATAAGGCGTTTCAGGTTTCATGTTTTTGGCTTCTAGCCATACTTTGTCTCCTTTGGTGAAGGGTTTGAGGCCTCTTCAGGAGCAGGAGGACATGACTTGTCGAGCTAGTTCATGAGCTGTGAGGGCTTTGTTGCGGGCCGCGGAAAGGGTTTTCAGGCAGGTTTCCACAGCGGGAATTGAGGTGTTGGAGAGGATTGAGGGAAGGGCACAGGGTTCGTACCCCATCATGAGGTAGAACGGAGATTGTTTGGTGATGGAATGAGGTCAGTGATTATGTGCAAATTCAGCATGAGGGATAGATTTGGACCAAGATGTGGGATTATTGCCACAGAAGATTCAGAGATAAGTTTCCACTTCTTGGTTTACCCATTCCATCTCACTGTCTGTTTGTGGGTGATAGGTGGTGGATAGGGATAGGTCGTATCATAGGAGTTTTCTGAGTTCTCAAGCAAAGGTGGAGGTGAATTGGGGACACAGTCAGAGATAACTTTGTCAAAAAGTCTGAAGTGGAGGAAGACTTTGTGGAAGAAAAGGGACATGATTCCTTCAGCAGTGATGGACTTCTTCATAGGGCAAAGAATTACCCCCTTAGTAAGCCCATGGTCGACCACGACCAGAAGGGAATCAAAACCAGAAGAAAGGGGAAGATCCATGATGAGATCACAGGAGATCTGCTGAAAGGGGTGGGACACCAGGGATTTGATGGGTGACACCAGGGATATGGTGGGGTGAGTGTTAGATTTGTTCTGCTGGCAAGTCGCACAGCCTTTGACATACCGCCAGACATAGGAGGCAAGGCCTGGCCACCAGAACTCGGCAGCGACGAGCTGGTGGGTTTTAAGAAAGCCTGGGTGACCAGTGAACTCGTGATCATGGCATCACTCAAGGATGGAGTGGCAAAGAGAGTCATTGGCAGGAATGTAGATGCGGCCCTTGTAGGTGAGGATCCCGGCTTCCACCTGCCAGTCAGTGAGGTGGGAATGGAATGGAAGGGGAATATCCTCATGCATAGATTGGAGTACCTGCAGTACAAGGGGGTCACCGGCGGAAGCTGATTGGACGTGCTGGGAGAGGGCGGTGTCGATGAGGTTGACAAGAGGAATGGGGGAAGTAAGATAACCCCAACATTGTCAAGGTCACCCAAGGGGAGGAGGTTGGGTCAGCAGGAAAGAGCATCAGGCCCAGCAAGCAGCTTTCCAGGGACATGGATCGTCTTGAGGTCAAAATCAGTGAGGTCAATTAGCCAGCATGCTTGGCAACAATTAAGTGCCTGGGGTTAACAGAAGTAAGTGAGGTTCTTGTGGTCAGTGAAGACCTGCACTGGGAAGGGAGAGCCATGGAGATAGTGGTGCCAAGATTTCAGGGTGTGAATGACAGCAAGAAGTTCGTGGTCATAGATGTCATAATTACGTTCGGTGGGGGAAAATGACTGGGAGAGGTAGAAGGATGGATGCCAATCTCTGTTGGAGTCAGTCTGGAGGAGGATGGCTCCAGACGCATACTTCAAGGCATCGGTAGCAATAGCAAAGGGGGCGGAAAGATCGGGGAGACGAAGAACGGGCTTGGGGAAGAAGAGGCATTTGAGGATGTCAAAGGCTGATTGACAAGAAGGGGTCCAGTCCCAAGTCAGATTTTTCTTGGTGAGGTCAATGAGAGGGCAAGCAACATTGGAATAGTTGGCGATGAATCGCTGGTAGAAGTTGGCAAAGCCAAGGAAGGATCGCATATCCTTGACCTTAGTTGGGGTGGGCCAGCTTGTGATTCCATTGAGTTTGACTGGGTCCATGGCTAACTGTCCAGGTTTGACAATCATTCCCAGGTATTCCACCTCGTTGGTGGTGAACTTGCACTTTTCAAGTTTTAGATGGAGGTCCAATTCAGTCATGTGTTGCAAGACCTGTTTGGTGTGTTCTTCATGAAGGGTGGTGTCGGGGGAGTAGATAAGAAGGTCATCCATGTAGATGACGAGCCATCCTTCAGCAATCATGTCACAGAAGGAGTTGATCATGAATCGTTGGAAAGTAGCATGGGAGTTGGTGAGTTCAAAGAACATGACTGGGTTCGAATAGCCCTTTGTGGGTGACAAAGGCAGCTTTCCATTGGTGGCCGTCCTTGATCTGTACGTTATTGTATCCCCAGCGGATGTCAAACTTGGTAAAGCCCTTGGCATCTCATAGTGTGTCAACAAGGTTGGAGATGAGGGAAAGGGGGTAGGCATCACAAATGGTGTGTTCATTGACGTATCAGTAGTCTTGGCACGGGCGGAGTCCTCCATCTTTCTTTTTGATGACAAAGAAGGGAGATGCATGTGGGGAGTTAGACAGGCGTATTTTCCCAGAGGCAAGGTTTTCATCGAGGAAATCCTCAGTATCCTTTCGTTCATCAGGTGACAATGGGTGTTGGTGCTCAGCATCCCTAGGAGAATGCCTTCTCCTCTGGGTGAAACATGCATCCAGGCATACAATACAGTCCATTCTAAACATTATTGGAAGATTAGACAAGCCACATATTGAACAACCAGGATACATAAGGAAACCTACAGGAATGAATCATCATGGCAATGATCACCACCAAAGCAAAGAGGACAGTGTGACCTCAAATACTCCGATGGTGCATTAGCAGGGAAGGTCTCAGCTCTTGCAAGAGAGATAACTTCATCCACACACATGGATGCCATCTGCTGAAAATATCCATACCAATGGAGGGCATTTGCATAGTGATGATGCAGTTGAATCTGAGGGCAAATGACTCATATAAAAGCATACAATCAAAGCTGACATACTATTGATGAAGATGTATAAGGCCTTGTTTTCAGGAAGGCCTCCACTGCTGAACACCATCTGGTGACATTGGGGGAAAGTTGAAGAAAACATTCTCAGTTAAACTCCAATAAAGAAATGGAAACAGCCAGAGAGGGAGGCAGGGAGGCAGAAGGAAAGAGACCCAAGGCAATAAGTTGAGTTGATGCAGGGCTGCATTTGCATACAGATAGTTTGACATTCTGAACCTCTACAGTGCAAAAAGATTAGTCCCAAAGAATGCCAAGTGAAGACAGCATATACTATAAAAGTAAAGAACTAATATAGAGTTTTGGTAGTGGATGTGAAGAAGGGTTACGTGGCCTAGGTACATGTATTAGTGCTTCAAAACATGGCACTCTGTGTAAACTAGGTATGATGTGGGTGGTGACAAATGTAGTCTTCATGGTAACATGCAGGTAGTTTAAGAAGTTCTCCAGGTTGAAGAGGTGCAATGTGATTACATAAAAAGGGGTGAGGAGAAGCACCTCTGAACCAATTGTGAGGAACAAGATTAGGAAAAGGGGGATGGCTGGGTGAAGCTCTCTCTTTGTGGTTAAGTCTCTCCTTGATTCTTGCTCTAGCCTCGAGGACTCTCTGCCAGATCTGTTGGCGGTGTTCCACTTCTGCTCTTTGCTGAATGCCAAGCTGTATTCGTTCTCTAATAAGATCCTTGACTTCTGATGGTAGGAATATTTGGTGTAAAGTGTTATCGATAAGACCAATATACATCTCAGAACTTGAAGAGGAGGGGATGAGGGTGGTGTCAGTAGCAACTCCATGATTGTAGATTGGCCTCCAGTCAACTGGTTGTGCTAGGAGTGTGGGTGATTTTATAATAGATGCCAGATGGTATGTTGAATCAGACAAATCACCTCTCTAGTATGGTGAGAAGCGATGGGTGGGTGAGTGGGTACAGTAAGAGGAGAGCTGACTAGAGGCTCTGCTTGTACTAGAACTAGAACTAGGGTAGTGCAAGCTTGGGTCCCCTCATCTCCTGATTCCAGAAGGGGAACTACTATAGGGGACTCTTTCTTCTTGATAATGATGGACACTGGAGGAGGTGTTTAGCTATGAGCCTCATGTAACAGTGGCGAAGGGGTCCTACTAGTGATAGAGTGTGGTGGCTAGGCAGGAGCTAGGCAAGGAAGTGATTGGGTAACTATCCCAAGGGCTTGTTAGAAGTCTTGTCCTAATGAAACAGCCAATACTCACTAAGAGCACTGGAGGTTCAAGTAGTGACACTGAGGTGGACTGGTATCCCCTAAAGACAATGGGAAATCTCCAAGAGGACAAGACTAAGGTCCTCCTGGTGCTCTATTGAGGTTTTACATTGTATATACTACACAGGGGTTTGGCTATGTGTACACTAGATCATATGATATGCTATGCTACATCACTCATCCATGACTTATACATGAGGATAACAGGCATATCAGTACAGCCATGTAATGGAAGGGAAGTTAACCATAAGGGTAAGGTGAGGTAGGCAGTGTGCATGTGTGAGTCATGAGGCAAACATGTGCAAGGCTGTGTGCCATGTGTGATTGGTGAGGCTGACATGAGGCAAGCATGAGGCGCACAGCAATACACATGGTACCCATGAGGTGAGAGGGTCTGGACTGTGAGGGGACTTGAGCATTTGGTGGCTCTGATGACTTCTTTCTTGGCAACAAGTAGAGAAACTCTAAACAAAAGAGGGCTTCTCCAGACAACTGCTTTTGCCTCCACAGATAGAACACTATTAGCTAGGAATGCCTCTTTCTATCTCCTAGATGAAACAGTCCTAGTGACACTGGGAGTGAATCAGTGACAAACTTAGTGTACCAGTAGTGTGGGTTGTTCACTGATCCTCAACAAGCATTGCAAAGATCAGAATCAAAGATGCTTCAGACTTGGTGTCTGGTTGGTGATGATGTATCCTGGCGATTATGCACTGGATAGGGTTGAGTTCAATTTGGTGGAAAAGTGTAGGATACTAAATCCTAATGAATAGTCAGCAGTTTTATAGCAATGCTGAAATGGTGGGTTGTTCACAAGTCTCTTATTTCACATGAATTGGTTTCCTAACTCAATCATATTGTAAACATAAGGAGTTATGGTTTCAAGCCTAGTACTGAGCTACCTCCTCTCCCTTAAGGTGGATAGTCAGCTAGTGTAGCAAGGTTCACAGTAAGTCTAGTAGTTAGTATTGCTGGGAATGTGTTCCTTTTGTTGCCCAATTTAGGGCTTTCTCCCAAAAGATGTCTCCTATTTCACTCTTCCTAAGTTTAGGTACAAGTCTTTACTCCTAACAATATTTCTAGCAGTGCTAGAGCGGTGGGGTTACTTCTACTCAAGGTCCTCTGTTGGGCACCTACTGTAGTACTAGGGGAGTTCAAGTAATCTATTAGGTTACTTGGATCTGATTGTGTTACAGACCCATATTAATTTTCCCAAATTTCTCCCTATTTCTCCTGATTTTCTTGAGTGACTTTTGCATTTAGCCCCTATATATTAGCCCCTATCACCCGAAACCACCAAATGCTCAGGTCCCCTCACAATCCAGACCCTCTCACCTCATGGGTACCATATGTATTGCAGTGCGCCTCATGCCCACCTTATGTCAGCCTCACCGATCACACATGGCACACAGCCTTACACATGTTTGCCTCATGACTCACCCATGCACATTGCCTACCTCACCCTATCCTCATGGTTAGCTTCCCTTCCATTACATGGCTGTACTGATATGCCTGTTATCCTCATGGATGACTCATGTAGCATAGCATATCATATGATCTAGTGTACACATCACCAAACCCCTGTGTAGTATATAAACCCTCAATAGAGCACCAGGAAGACCTCAGTCTTGTCCTCTTGGAGATTTCCCATTGTCTCTAGAAGCTACCAGTCCACACTACTTGTCTCTACTTGATCTACTAGCGCTCTTAGTGAATGTTGGTTGCTTCAGATTGTAGATAGATCTTCAGATGCTCTGATGCTCTGATGCTCTCTTTCTGATTGTTCTTTCCTTGCCACTAGAAACACTCTCCTTTTATACATTTTGTACAGGGGCTGTGCTCGCCAAATGTGGAGTCTTGGCTGCTTACAAATGCCAAGAGATTTCTGACCAATCCTCAATATGACTCATCCTGACTCATGCTGTGCAGGGCTGTGCAATACATGATCAGTCTCTCTATGACACTTAGCTATGTACTTAGTGGTAGTAAAGAAATAAAATGAATGGTACTGCTATGTAGCAGTGGGTGATGTTTTCAGGTTGAGTTGGAGAAAACATTTAATTCCTTCATGACCTGTGGTCAGAATATGGAAAGGAAAATATGTATAGGTAGGTTGTGCTCTGGGTCATATGGCCCTAAATTCGCTACTAAATCTGACTGTGGGAATGTTGTCAGATATGGAAACTCAGGTCCGATGCACACATGTACTAAGTAGTACTAGTGAATCAGATGGGGAGAGATATATTCATAACTCCTCTATCCTTTGAGGGAATGATATGAAACTTGGGGGATGTGTAGATGATACTATTGGTCATTTATCATTGGATGTTTGGGGAATTTACTCATTCGTATATATGTCTGACTTTGCATGGAATCTTTTCTATGTAGGTCATCCGCAGGGAACAGAAAACAATTGACCCCAATTGTCTCATTCTTCTGAGAGAATCAAGTAATGTGCTTGGTCCGCATTCATCCCTGAGTTGTTTGTAGGGAATTGATGGGGTATTCCATTTGGTTTTCCATTAAGTGCTACCTCTCCTGGTTGTAGAATTACTGGGATTGGTGAGGCATTGTTTAGAGCAGAATTGGATTGGTTGTTCTGGGACTCTACTTCTTCACTAGGGCTTCCAGGTGTTGGTGGAGGAGTAGTGGTTAAAATTAGTAGAATAAGTGGGCTTAAAGCAAGTGCACATAATACCCAGGCCAAACCTCAGGTGGGATTGGTGGAAAGAGTGGCCATAAAGGGTCAATCATTGCCTTGTCATCACCTGGCCTATTAGGAGTGTAGTAAGGATCTCTATTGTGACATTCCAGCCACACTTGATTGTGCTGGTGGTTGAAGTAGCGAGCATAAGTGTCAATTCGATGGCAATATGGGCAGGTCCAGTCTACAAAGGGTCTACCTCTTTGCAGTCCTTGTATCAACACATTTACTTGTGTGCATGGTAGTGGGATTCCATTGTCCGGTCATTTCGGACATATTCATGGCCATATGCATATTGGCCAAGACTGTCCTGTAGAAAGTCAAAGAAGTCATCTAGTAATGCTTCATGATTTCTAAGGTTATGGAAGTCTGGCTGGCCAAATTGGTGAAGTGCCATTTTCTTGGTGGATATGGGGTAGATTTGATGAGGGTTTCACTTGATGGTGACTTTATTGAGTTGTAGTAGGTCTAAATGCCACTCCCTATTTATTAGACGGTTTGTAGGGGTAGCATGATAGTATGTAGGTACTCCATTTGTACCGTAGTAATGGTTGGTGCAATAAATGGGAACGTTTAAATGAAGATGAGTCCATGCTACTGCTATCAGCAATATGGACAGAAAGATAAGAAAAATACAGTGGTGTATGATTCTCAAAAAGATTGATATGACATGAAGAGTGAAAAGTAAGATATATCCTTCGGCTTACAACCTGCAATGGAGTAAGTTGAATCCACATAATAGGAATGCGAAGATGATATGCTTTCAGGTGAAATTCTTTAGAGTAAAATTGCAGCAAAGGGGTAATCAGAATGCTAACACTGTCAAGTGTGTGAGCAACAATGTCCGTGATGTATCCAACAATCACTGGACATGTGGCATCCAATTTAGCATAGAGTGCGACCTTGCCGTGCATGTGGGGACATTCATTGTACCCATACAATAGCATATCCACAGTGTGGATTTTCATCGGTGTGTTGGACATAAATGAAGGTGCCATTGGTGCACTTGTTGTGCCATATGCTGGTCTGGATGGTAACAGTCATGAGTGTCTATATACTGGTGATTAGCACAGTGATTTCACAGCAGGTTGGTCTTACCAATGGCAAGACTGGTAGATGTGAAAGTATGAGGGGTGGTAAAAGATGAGAAGACTTTCTGAAGTGATCTCATTTAATTATTTAGCAGAGTAAGATTGTGCTGGGCTTAGTGGTGGAAATGCACTGAATTAGGTAGCATGTGGCACATTCAGACTGAATAGATAGTACAACCCCGTATCTCCCAGCTAGTTTCAGCAGGGTTGATTGGGCTACATATCCTTCTGGGTGTGCTTGCATACAATGAATCTGTAGCAATTCTCTGGTCAACTGTTGCTCCTGCAACAGTATTTCCAGGTAGTCTTGATTCCACTGCTGTGAGGCTCACGGTTCTGGATATGGGGGTGGACTTGGGGTGATGGGTATTGGAATTTCTGCTGGCATTGCAGGCTTGGAAGTGTCCAGTTGTGGCAGTGCTGGAGAAGTTGGTGCTGTGTGACTCCATTGTAGTCTCTGTGGAGGATGATAGTTGGGGTTGCTCTAGTTGTTGAAAGAGCTCAGATCGGGGGAATGATTGTAAGATACCATTTTGAGGGGTGTTGATGGTGGGATTAGTTGTTGATGGTGAGATTTGTGTGTCAAGGGTAAGGAAAATATATTCCTCTAGGGCTTGACTTTCAGCATGATGTAATGATAATAGAACAGCTGGGAGGACTAAGAGTGTAAAACACACTTGCCCTGGGCCATCAAAGGGAAGAGGCAAGGCGAGATACTTTGCCCCTAAAGGGACTCTAGGTAATGGAACAGTCAGAAGGAAGTCCAGGGCCAAAGGCTAAAGTGCAGAGGATAGTCTGGGAGGTGACTGGAGCACAAGACCAGAAGTCCGAGGTGCACAAGACAAAGGAAGTGAGAACGGGATATAGTAATGGTGATGGTGAATGGTGTGGTGGACAATAGATGGTACAACTGACAAGTGGTTCGAACAGTTCAAGAATCCAACCAAAGGTGTTTTTCAAATCCTAAGTACAAGGCTTCATAGTCTGGGTATATCCAAGACTGTCAAACTCAAGGTAGCTGTCAAATCCAAAAAGAAGCAAGTAAAAGGGGTCAGGTACTGGGTCTGAGACCTTAAGGTCTAGCTGGATGCTTCTGGCACTGGCAAGTCCAATTGGTGGCCGATGGTACTGATAGAAAGTGAAGCGGTAGCATACTAACAATGAGAACTGAGTAGTCCAAATGTGCTCGGCATGGTCCAGTATAAACCGAGACTGGTCTTAGCAACTAAAAGAGTTTGGAGTTAATAGCTGAAAGTAAGGCAGTTAGGTAAAAGGTAAAAGAGGTGGAATATAAGCACAGAGATGTACTGGTCTCTATATCCATGGGGGACTTGGCTTCTGACTGTCCCCAGTCAGAAAAAGATCTGTGCCAAGAAGAGAACAATGTGGAGTCTGAAAGCATGTGACCTGATATATAGTCCAATGCACATCACCTTCTTCCTCCTTACTTCTCACCCTCTAACCACCATGTCCCAATTCCAATCCCGCATCAACAAGTTCTGCACCATGACCGATGCCAGCTCCATCCTGCACCTCAACGCCCAGCACAGCTTCTGACAACCCACCGAGCAGCTAGAAGGGCTCGTTAGATTGGTGCCTGATGATAAGGACAAGCTGGTGGAGGACCAGGATATCTGGGGGGAGGCATTGAGCAAGGCAATGGTAAGCTCCTCCTAATTGATGATAACGGCAACTGATGTACATATGGTTTGGATAGGACACTTGGGAGAGACACCGCCGCAAGGCTAACAAGCTCAGCATCAACACTGAGATCAATGACCAGTTCACAGTCATGCTCATGGAGGCCGAGTGCATGCAGGCTGAATGGGTGGGGAGGAAGGCAATGAGACTGGCATCTCAAGCATTGGCGATGGAGGTGGAGGAGGTTGAGTGGCGGTGGTACCTGCTGTGGAGATGAGGGGGCCATCGTCCAAGGCAGTGTCAGTTGCCTTGTCTGCGTGCAAGGTGAGTAGCGGCACCGTCGGTCTATCAAACCAGACTAATGGGTGACCAAAGGGTTTGGGAAGAGGACAAGGAGGGCATGGCAGCTGAGTCTACCACCATCAAGCGCAAGGTCTCGGCACTGGTGGTTCGACTGGTTGGTGTAGAAGGCACCTGCGACACCTGCAAGAAGATGGGCATTGCAGCCAAATTCACATATGGGACCAGTGCAGCTTGGTGCAAGGATGGCACAGGCAGAGAAAGCCCACCAAAGCAGTAGGGAGCTCAGCAGCAGCAACGGTCATTGTCAAGATGACAAAAAGTAAGTCGGTCTCTTGGTTTCTGTGTCCTTGACTCACCAGTTTGACAGGTGGGAGGACAGTCTGACTGTTGGCCAAGGCCAGCCCCAGCAACAGGGCTGACTCGCCCATTCAAGTTGACAAGGAGAGCAAGGATGAGGCACAGGTAACCCTGGCGCAGTCAAAGGGGAAGGTGCACACGGTGCCGAAGAAGACCAGCAGCAAGTCGGAGGTGAGGAAGATCCAGGACGCACTGGCACGCCATTTCAACCACCTCCACTCCCGGCTCTTCCAAATCCAGGCAAAGGTGAAGGAGTTGGAGGTTGAGCACGTGGTGGTGATGTCGGAGGTGAGCGAGATTGTGGAGGGCCTCAAGGAAATGGACTTGTAGGTAGCCTCCTCCCCTCCATCCTCCGCTAGTCCAAGTCCAAAAAAAATGTAATGTATGCTAAATGCATCAGGTTTCGGTCTATTTGTGCAAACAAGGAAAAAGAGAGAGAAAAAGGGAATAAGGGGTCAAACATTGTAAAAAAAAGGGTCAAATGAGCAAGGTTAAACGAAATCAATATCTGGTGTGTGGAGTACCACCCGTCTTGTGTGCTTCAGTCTTCTTTCTGCCTCTATGCCTACCGGTCTTTGTTTGATCTAAGTGTTGGTGTTCGGTATGTTTGGTCTATAAGATATAAATGGGCGTGTGTCTCATGATGCATTAGAAAGGGAAGGTGTTTGGTATGGGTTTTCAGAGAGACACATGGAGTGGGAGATGAGAGGGAGAAGTGGGCTATTTTGATGTCTGGCTTTCAGTATATAGTAGAAGGGACACAGACTGTCTGTGATGATGGTTTTTTTTTTGTGAGAGACATAGGAGGAAGATGAGAGTCACCAGTCTAATCCCAGTGTGAAATAAAGACTATAGTATGATGAGGAAAATTATGAGCATCGGTCTTCGGTGACGTATGTATGCCCAGACTAGTCTGACTCATAAGAGTCTCGGTCTTCTTTGTTGGGCTCTTCCACATCTTCACCTGCCAGCTTATCCAGGTTTTCATCATCCATATCTGTGAGTTCAGTGATACAAATAACAGATGAAAGGCAGGGATAGTAGGGGATAAGCTGAAAGGTGGCATGGCACAATCTGGATACTGCTCTGTCCAACTCCACAAGTAGGTATGACCTGCTGGTAGTCCAGTGAAGGACCACCATAGGACCTAAGTACCAAGGCTTTGTTTTTTGGTTGAGCTCCTTCTCGATTTGGGTATTTTGGACTAAGACCAGGCTGCCAGCCCAAAAGTCAAAGTCCTTGATCCAGTTCTTGAAAGCAGCCTTGAAGTGCTTGACACACTCGAACCGAGTCTTTAGGACATGCTCACGGATTGACTTCAGGTCCTCCTGACACTTTTGGAGCTGGCAGGCTCTCCAAGCGATCAGTCCAGATGAGGAGAGGGGTTTGGTACCTGGGGGAGGAATGAGAAATGCTGCTTCAGCAAGATCAGAAGGAAATAATGGCTTGACACCGTGAACCATAAAATATGGAGACTGTTACAGACCCATATTAATTTTCCCAGATTTCTCCCTATTTTTCCTGATTTTCTAGAGCGACTTTCGCATTTAGCCCCTATCTATTAGCCCCTATCACCCGAAACCACCAAATGCTCAAGTCCC
>JBBPQL010000937.1:0-14705 GCA_038092515.1 Boletus subparvulus | reverse complement strand
AGTTGGTAATGCTATCCGCCACCCTGTTCAAGCCATTTGGGCACTCTGAACTCGATCATCAATCAATCATTCAATAGGACGGATGACGAAAGCAATTCGACAGCTGTTTTTGTCTCTGCGCGTTTTTTGTTCTGCTAGCGAGTTGGCTGACCGGGCCCTCTCGCGAGTTATCTCAGTTTGGTAACTGTTTCAGAACCTCATGCCAGTGCGATGGTGGACTCAGGGTTTTCATGAGTACATCTTTCCCTTGAATCAACTTGTCCGCTGATGGACCCGCGCCCGAGTTATCTCAGTTTGGTAGCTGTTTCAGAATTTCATGCGATGGCGCCAGGCGAACTCAGGGTCCTCGTGAGTATATCTTTCCCTTGAATCAAGTAGGGGCGGGACATCCCCCGCCGAAGTGGTTTTTCAATCCTGCCGCAACTTGAACCCGGAATTCGGAATGGGATTGTATGATACAACCATTGGTGCGCGCAACGAGGTGCTCGGCTTGTGGAATAAGTTTCATTGTCGGGGTTGAATTATAGGTACGCTCCTAGTGGGTAAATTCTGTGCGTGTCTGCGATTGCTATCACATCGCGTTGGGCCTCCGACTGACCCGTCGTGAATCAAGTCAACACGTTCTTGTATGGCCTTGTCACATACCAGTTCGCGGCATACTACCGGACGAGTAAGTAGACTCAACAAGGATGAATCCACCCTGACTCATATTCCGTTCCAGGATTCAATGATGGGCCAGCAACGAAGTCGGTCGGTGACAGATCCACGAGGGTACAGTTTTGACGAGTGGTGTTAGATATATGGCGCTCTTCCTGTTCATTTTGGATACATTCTACAGTGCCTCGTAAGTACTATCCGTTATCTGGTGCTTCTGGAGTAATTCCACGTAGCCTTATCAACCTTCGTTCTCACTCGGGCTCATTGTATTTCAGCGTGACGAATTATGATAATCCAGCAGCTCTTGCAGGTGTGTAATTATGGAATCGGCCAGTTCATTTCAGTTTGGTCCTAATGGTCCTCAAAGTAGCTGTATGGCTGCACACCTTTACCCCTATTGCTACTGCGCTTGCTGGACTGGTGACGCAGATATATCTAGGGTTGAGGTAAGTATATAGGTGTACCCGACAACTCAATCTCAAACTGAATCTGTATGCGGTAGGATTTGGCGTTTGACCAGTAGCAAGATCCTATATGGTGTGGTCATCCTGCTGGCGATCCCTTCGTTTGTTCTGGGTACGATTTGCTGTGTCAAGGCTTCGATCATTAAAGTGTATGTCTTATGGCTGTCATAGCGGGTCAAACTGATCACAACTGTTTAGTTTGTCTGAAATACCCCGCACTACTCACCTCGCGATTGTGTGGTTGTCCATGCAGGTCGTCGTGGACGTGTTCATCACCAGTACGCTCATGTAGTTCACACGAAGGTACTCATATACGATCATCAGTTACGTTGGTGATCGTCTTTTCCCGTTCGCGAACTGGTTTCCGCAAGACGGATAAAATTATGAACCGATTTATTTGGGGTGCCATCCAGACTGACATCTTCCCCGGCATCTTCGCTTCGAGTGGTTTGATCACTTTTGTCGTTCTCCCGGACATGAATCTCTACACCATATTCGCCATTCCCAGCGGTCGTATCTACACGCATGTGAGTGCCCTCAGCGCAACCGAAGGTGCCGTCCACTAACTTGATCTTTTCTTTCGTTTTGGAAGACTCTCTTGGATACTCTCCTTACTCGTGAGTTGCTGAAGGTAAAGACGGACGGCGCGGAAAACATGACTCGAACCGTAATGGCAGGTTACTTGGCTACCGTTGGATGATCGCCACTCATCTCTAACCCGTGCACAGATCGATTTGGTGTACTGGAACCCTACTGACTCGCAAGCCATTTCAACAGTCTAGTCAACACCCACTGTACGTAAATCACAAAGGACCACTCAGGGAACGTGTGATCACTCGTCTAAGTTCTTGGCCTTCTCCATCGGTAGCGCCACCGCGATTAAGTATCCAGCGTGTCGCGATGAAGTGACAAGAGTTGGAGCTCTGAATGAATTATATTATAAAGAATTTTAGCACTGGCAGGGGAGACTACGCCACACGCGAAATTATGAAAGGGTGAGGCGACGCAACTTGATCGCGGGAGACATGTACGGAAGCAAAGCTATGGCAAGAGCCACATTCACGAGAGAGGGTGATGATGGGATACCCCAAATTGATAGAACACGAGTTGAATACGCCGAGATGAGACGTCGTGCGATGTGAAAAAGGGTGTATTATCAGACGGGCTTTGGGTCAGATCGATGATAGACTGCGGGCATCGGTCACCCGGCGGGCACTGCTGATAGATCTCTATTTCTGCATATGTTCGATCAGGAAGTCACCTGTAGGAAAGATAAAGCCAACGTCAACATTCACATGAAGGGTGCAAGTTATTTATGTGTATCGGACGCGTGACTGATGCTGTTAGACTCCCGATACGTGTGTGAGTCCGTTCAACCGTTGGAGTTCCTCAACCGACTTCATTCACGGGTAACGCCAATTTTAATTGACGGGTCGCTGCTGCGGATGGCTACTTCGCGGCCAAAAGGTGTTGGGCGTACGTACTCTCGAACGGTGCTTGCCAAAGAAGGAAGGTGGTGCCGCCAAATTAGAATGACGTCAGGGGTGCTCCCCGCTGTCGCTGTGAAAGTGAGTTGACCGGATTTGGCGTGCAGCAAGCAACAATACTCGAAGATGAAACCGGCGCGTTGCGTGCTACTTACTATTTCGTCACGGAAGTGCTGGTCATAAACCGTTGCGGATTCATCGACTTGAAACATGTCCCTCTGAGCTCCTCCGCGGGCCCAGCAGACGCGGCACAAGAGAACCAACCTTGATTCCGTTATTTTCCTTCCTACTACTTTCGTTGTTGCAGTTACCTTCCCCATCGATACCACCGGCCTCGAAGCCAGGTAGCCCCCACCTTCGCTCTCTTGCATCGACCACCTCACCGTCCATTGCAAATCCCGTTTCCCCGCTCCCGGTCCTAACCACCACCCATACCACAGTGACCACCCAACTTGTCAGCGGTCGCATATCGCCGGAGGCCCGTTTTTTTCTGGGAAATATCTCCTGTCAGGAAATTATACCTTCAGGCTTGGCTGGTTCGAGACCTTTGATTGAATCGAGGAAAGTTGAAAAACGTATGTTTTGCCTTCTCGCTGGGGTGTTCTCTTGTAGTTCACTCACTTCTCTCCTACCACTCGATGCATATCCCCAACTATCGATCACCGTTTGTGCCCGCTAGCATCATGACATCTTATCCAGGAACACCTCAAGATTCCAACGAATCCCGTCCCGCCGGAGGCACCGCACCCAAAAGCGGCATGAGAACACCGCACCGTGTTCAGTGGGCTAGTAATAATGACGTTGGGGTTGAAGGCAACCCAGAAACATCTCCTCGAGAAAGCATTCATGAGCTTGACGAGATGGGACTAGACGTATGTTCTTCTCTTCCAAACGTTCTATTTCAGCGGAGCTGAGAATAATCTTAGCCTAGCGCATTCGAAACCCTTAGGAATGCCTTGGAGAAGCACCATTCGAGGGAGCGTCTTCCGAGTGAGTCGAGGCCACAAGAGGAAACAGCAAGAGCACTCCCTTCAATACCACCCCATGTCGTCCCACTCCGCGCAACCACATCCGCCTTGGCCTCCCATCATAACCCATTTACAAGTCCCCCTGTTGCTTTATCAGGCTTTCCTCCGACTCACATGAATAGCGATAATCCATACCACACTACGAGTGCAGCCCAAGTACAAGTATCAGAATCACGAGGCACGAGTGGTTCGTCCACAGAGCAAAGTTCACCAACCATAGACGATATCAATATCCATCTTTCGGCTTCCGCACTTGTTGCGCAACGCACGCATGATGTTCCTGGGGAGGTATGGATAGACCCACTAGAACGAGAGGGATTACCCGTCCACGCACCAATACCCAATGCTAGAGATAGAGGAGAAGCCGGAAACACTCTCCGAAGGAGATCAACCTGGGCGCGAGGAAGCAGAGATGGTGACGCAACTTTTGGGGAGAAGCACGTCGAACGTTTGGCGGAACACCAAGCCGCGGGAGTAGTGAGAGCGCATACAAGGCGCGGATGGGGCTGGCTCCACCGCTCGCGCAACGGTAAGAAAACTACCAAATCGAAAGGTACGCACGAAGGAGATAGAGGAAAGGCGGATCAGGGCCATAGAAGAACGGACGACAAAGGAAAGGCGACAAAGCGTACTCACCACCGTCGTCACCATACCCACTCCGATAGAGAGAACGATACTGATTTCACCGATGGAGAGCTTCACCGCCCAGGACGGGTGCGCAAAGGAGTCCCTGGTGGTTGGTTGGAACCAGTCATGCACCTCCCTCACATGCACACTCATCGTGGTCGACACCACTATCCCGAGGGCCATCATCGCGGTCACCCCGATGGTCCGAAACTTGGTCACGGTGTACTCAGTACATTGCTGGCACTTTACGGCCACGATCACGAGCATGACGATGAGGGGAGCGCGAGCGGGGCAAGTTCCCCAGGTGGGCGGAGTCGTACCAGCTCCGAAACGGGGAGTGAAGAGGGCATACTTCCGAAACCCGAGCGCCCGTGGTTGTCCGATCAGGACGACAATCGTGATCACTCCACCTCGAAAGAACAGAAAGACAAGCACCCTGGAAAATTCAGCCTCGGTCGCTCCCTAAAGGGGGGGTCTGCTTCATCCATCCTTGCCCACCTCCGGACCCCATCCCTCCCCGCAGCCCCCACGTCTGCCGCTCTCATAGCCGGAGCAGGTACGCTCTCGGGAGCAGCTGCACCCCAGCAGGCAACACTCGCCCCAAATTTGAAGAAGCCGGGTTATTATCTCGCGAGATACTCTGTGGAAGAAGTCCCGAAAATAGTTGCGAGGACCCCCAATGTAGTTTCTCGCGGCCTGCGACGTACACGCAGCACAGATTCAGGTATCTCAGCCAGTAATCGTCATATGAGCGAGGAAAAAGAAAGCGAGGCAGAATCGCCAGATACGCCTGGCGCTACAATCGTGGGGTCTCCGACTCCGGCTTCGGGGGGTTTGGTAGACAGGCCGAAGGCAGGCCATGATTACCCAGTTTCTACCCCTGAAGGACGCAAAGGATGGACTGGCAGGTTGAAGGATCTTCCGTTACCCGTGCATTTTTCCCCGAGCCACTTCAGAGCGTTGTCTTCATCTCATCCCGCTACGGAAAGGGGACTCCATACGCCAGGCGAGAGCGGCACCGCGACACCCGGGACTGCGAGCGTGGGAGGTACTCCTGTAGACGAGTTTGGTGAGAAGAAGGATTACTTCGATCTTAAACATATCGAGAAAGAGACCCAGCGGATCAAAGAGCAGGGGCGCAAGGAGC
Source organism: Boletus subparvulus (assembly GCA_038092515.1). Taxonomy (NCBI): domain Eukaryota; kingdom Fungi; phylum Basidiomycota; class Agaricomycetes; order Boletales; family Boletaceae; genus Boletus; species Boletus subparvulus. The sequence continues at coordinate 9,295 of JBBPQL010000937.1, read as the reverse complement.
GGAAAGAGAGGGGGAGACGGAAAGATAAGGAGATACGACGCAAAAGAAGAAAGGCAGAGGTTTATGTGCGTCACCTATTCTCATCCGTTTCACCAGTTGACTCTCGCTAGATTACGAGGCACGTGGCCGAGATCCTTCAAAGACAGGAATTCGTCATGAAGCTTGCCCGTGCCATGATGATGTTTGGCGGCCCTTCGCACCGCCTAGCATCGCAGATACAAAGCACTGGACGAGTGTTAGATCTCGAACTCAATTGCATGTACCTGCCGGATGTGATGCTTATCTCATTCGAGGACACCGCAACGGGAACGAGCAATGTCAAGTTCATTCGACAAGGCAGCGCCTTGGATCTGGAGAAGCTCGGGGAAGCACATTTATTGTACTGGAATGTGAGTAAAGTGGACATTCCCCGTAGAATATATCAACCAACCTTGGCTTCTAGGTCATTCATGACATTATGTCGGTTTCTGCGGCATCGGCTTCGTTGGATGTTCTGATGCGCAAGGAGCCCCTGTATAGCTTTGCACAGCTGACTATCATTGGGGGAATGTGCTCGGCCTCCATCTGTTCCGTCTCATTTTCAGGATCCTTCATCGACTGTCTCGCATCGGCACCTCTTGGTGCACTCCTCGTTGCAATTCAGCTGATTGGGGTGCGCAACGAATTATATGTGAACGTGTTCGAAATTACCATTGCGACGCTCTTGAGTTTCTTGAGTGCTGCACTGGCATCCACCAAACATTTCTGTTACTCGGCCGTTGCCAGCAGTTCGGTGGTGTTGATCCTACCGGTAAGCAGCCACGAGAAAGCCTTTCCGTGGCAACAAAGCTAATGAGAGTGCATACAAAGGGCTTTATCGTGCTCAGCGGGTCCCTCGAGCTTTCGTCGCGTTCTTTGGTTGCTGGTGCTGTTCGATTATGTTTCGCCCTAATGTACTCACTTTTTCTGGGCTTTGGGCTCGCAATTGGGGCCCAACTATACCAAAGGATAATCGGGCGGTCGATTATTGGCCCAACAGACTACACATGCGTGGACTCTCATGACCCCGCGGGACCATGGTGGCAGCAAACACCAAGCCTATGGTGGGCGTTCTTGACAGTACCGATGTATTCGCTGTTCCTGAGCATGAGACTAATGGCCCCATGGTGGAATAAAGAAATGGTAAGCACTTGGAATGATATGATCGGAGAACAATCACGCTTTGCCACGTGTATCGGCGCTAACTTGCGCACATAGTTCCTGCTTATCGCAATCGCGTCGATTGGTTGGGTGACGAACCATTTCGTGGGCACCAAATTCCCGAACCAGAGCGATATCAGCGCCGCGGTTGGGTAGGTCCCATTCATCTTATTGTGACGTTGTATGCTCATGGGTGGGTTCAGTGCCTTTGCGGTCGGATTTGTGTCCAACCTGTACGGGCGCTTTTTCAATGGGAATGCTTTTGTTGTTATGGTGGGTTCTCCGCCCATTGAAGCCAAGGCAGCTTCCGTCTGAATTCTCTGCTATTAGATCACTGGTATTCTTTTCCAAGTGCCATCTGGACTTGGGAACGGGGGTCTCCTGAACTTTGTGTCAGACCAGACGTCGGGATCATCGTCCTCTTACCTGAGCGGATTCCAGACGGCTCTGCAGTTGATCTCTGTTGCGATCGGACTTACGGTCGGACTTGGCATTTCTCTGGTTGTCGTACATCCCGTCCAGAGTCGCCGGCGCGCGGGTGGCTTGTTCAGTTTGTGATGTGAAGGAAAACAAGGTTTGCTTGCGCCCGTCATGACTGTCCGGATCAATTCTTCCGGATATGGTTACGGACTTACAATGCATATACTCTCGACCTAGGCTTTTAGAATCGTTTTGTTCATCATCTCAGCTCTACCTCTCCCTACAACCATTCCAGGTGCTTTCTGAGATAGGATATGACTGTCTTATTAGCATCGGACGCTTATATTTGCCTCATCACATGAACAGCACTCTTAAGCTTTCTCGATTACTATCATGGCACCATAGTTGCAAACGACGTTGATGTGAAGTCTATAGTTCATGTAGTTTCAATAAATTGAGAATAGAAAGTATATGGAAAGGTGGGGAAAGTCTTGGCTTCAACCCACAGCAAGAATGTGAGGGTCCGTAGAGCGCTTCGTGTGCGTGCCAGCACGAAAAGTACAAGCCTAAAGTGCGAATTTCTCCGAGCGACTTCGACCAGGGTTGTTACACATTGTTTCTGGGTCTCCGCTCATTGCCAGACAAGCTCAGGCTCGGCTTGTTCAGCGTCTTGATTGGAGTTGCGCCGGCCTAACATAGCAACTTGAAGCCTCCCGTGTCAACAAGGCAGTGTTGTGTATACTAATACAACGCTGTTTGCATCTCTGTGTCGCGATCGATTTGCAACTCCGGCCGTACAGTAAACTATATCTCTCACAATGGCTGCCAATCAACTTTTAGCACCGACCTTGATCCGACCTAGCTAAACGTGGGTCCAAGTCCGACCCCCACGTTTAGACATTCCGGTCGGTGCTAAACATTGATAGCCATTGTGTCTACGAGAGATGCATCGTACACGTGACTGGTATCATGCAGGGTCAAGGCAAGAACGAAAAAAGGAGCGAAGGTCTTCCCAGTATGTCTGCACATGGTCTCACGTTACCCTACTTATGTCGCGTGAATATCCAATAGAATGTGAGTGGGGCCTTGGCAGTGTCACTGTGTCCCTGACGCTGGCCGCCAGGACCGTAGTGAAGCCAGCGAGCGGACTGAGAAGTAGCCTACTACCGACCTTTCTTGTTTTCTGGTCATGGTGTGTGGTCACGATGAGCGGCTGACTTTGGCAGTGATAGGGGAATGAGAAACGCCGAGCATGGTGTGCTTTCGAAGTTCTCCGACGGGTCACTGAACGACATCGAATTCCCGGGACATAATTGTGACCCCAAGAGCCTCGAGCCAGTCATATCACTTCATTGTGATGCACGTGGGTCTCCAAGGACAAAAGGAGATCAAAGTTCGATGACATGTAGGTAACTTATGTCAATGACTCATCTCGACTTTCCGAGGTGCCAGTGGTGCAATCATCTGTCTGCTAAATAAAAGACGTGTTCTCACACGAAAAGCTCAGAAGTCGCAGACTTGCAGGTTCAATTCCCGGGCCAAGGATTACGAAAAGCACGGACTTGGTTGGCTCTTCACACTGTTTTTTTTCTAGGGTGATGACCGCCACGCTAAATACATATCTCGGTCATGATAGCCATCCGTCATCTTTTGATTGCTTACCTCGTTGCAGTCATAACTTGTGAAGGATGTCGGCGGAGTATCCCAGCGTAAATGTCGAACAGCTTCTGTTAGGTGACTATCTACTTCCCTTCTCAAGGAACCCGACTTGATTTGCGTACGTCCCGGCAGTATTCGTCACCGTCTTGCATTCCATTGCTATCATTACGAGTACGTATTCGAAAACCTTTGGCAGTTGCTAAATGAATGGGCTCAATATTGTTATTGTTCTAGCCTGCTTACGACTGTGGGTCCGGGTACGTCTGCATCGACTCTGGTGGGAAGACGCATGGGCTGCCCTGGCATTATGCCTCGATGTTATCTGTGCTGTGTCGACTTGGATGCTGTCCTTGCCAGAACGTGTGTTCCTTTGCAATCCGTTCTTCCCCGGTGTCACAAGATACCTTTCCCCCATCTCCTGCAGGTGATCATCCTTGGTATATGTCGCACAAATCTCACTTAGTCTCGAAGTGGTTAACATTGCTTTCATACACTTGTTTGATTTGGTGGGTTTCCGCCCCGTCTCATTCCCACTTGTACAATTTTACACGTTAAATGCTCAGGGCGGCCCGGATGAGCATCATGGTTTCCCTGATAAGGGTGTTACCCCCGTCTGATCGCATGCGGAGTATAACCTGTGGCTTTGCTGTCTTCCTCTTTTTATTGTGGGCGCTGTGCGCTGCCTCCAAGGCCTACACCTGCGGTTCGGACACGTCATGGTATAACCTTCCAGATCTACAATGTCCAATTGGGCTCCCAATAGCCATGATTGAATTCACGAGTAATTTCTCTTTTTCCCAAAGTCTTGCGACTTGGATTGACGGATCCTTGGACAGCCGATGTTGTTTCCGATATCATCTTGGCTGCCTTGCCCACTTGGATACTGTGGCGAACAAAGCTGTCTAGGAATAAGCGGATTATCACACTCTCCATCTTCTCGATGAGCTCGCTCAGCATTATGGTGAGCATCGTTCATGTGGCATACTTGATCCCAGTTCCGGGGTTTACGGCTGGTATGACCGCCGATATCGAGGTACGTTGCTTGCAACCACTGCCCCATGCATTCATCGAAACGCGTTTCATGTGCAACAGGGTGCGCTGGATCTCATTATATGCAATCTCCTCGTCTTGGTAACCAGCTTCTACCGTTTCTTTCGGAGTGGAGAGGATATCGAAAACACGGATAATGACTCTGATTCGACAGCAAAAACCCCAGAGTCCATGGATACTCTTACTACCGTTGATCTCGAACGTCTCGAGACGTTGTCGATTCGTACCACACAATCAGCGCCGCCACCCCAATCGGAGACAACCCTAATGCGCAACCTTTCGCTGCGGTCGACCCCCGGTGTTATGGTTGAGCAGGCTTATTAGAATTAGGTGTTTATTTGGATGTTCGAGAGAGTGTCTGTATAGGTCAGACTTCATAAGGACACTTTAGCATCAATCTCAGATCATATGTACTGTTTGTCGTTGTCTATTCATCATCCGCGCAGTTCGTGTATTATCCCAAGTACTAAGTATCATTGTTGTCGTGCAATATTGTGACATTCTTCTGGCATTCAGCATCTACGGCACGGCATGTAATTTTTTCCAGATAAACCTCTGTTTCGCCTCCGCGTTTACTGAAGGCTAACTTGAACCTCCGATAGCTTCAAAGTCAGGGGTCGCAGGCGCCCCATGGTGTTCCTAGTAGTATGATATTAAATGTCTGCCTAGATGACGGTGAAGAGCTCGATACGGCTGTGCCGGCACGTGCAGCGTCGGCACGTGTGACCGTCAAGTGTCACAATAACCGCCATGGCATCGCTGCCCAGCTGTTTGATTGGCATCGCGTCTCCCCCGAACCATCGCTTTCAAAAATATACCCGAATACAATGGCGGGGCTGCGTCAGATCACTACCTCTGCTGCTTCGCAGACTACAGCGGCAGACCATATGCATATGACTCCGAGAACCTGTTGGCTATCCCCGCCCCGCCCGCCTTCCACCAGCTCGCAGCTGATTCCAGTGGAAGGGGACTCGCACCGGCTGTTCGCGCCAAGGGCGATGACCTACAAATCGGGTAAGTCCAGAGTGAATAAGTGGGCGTTTCCCATTGGTGGACATGTTTGAGCGGTAACTATGGGTGCATGCTTGTAGGCTCAAGTGGCTTAGGGTCCCTCATCGTCCTTAGCTTGACCGCGGGAGACACGAACTTGAAGGTTTCCCACTTTCCGTCAGGTTCAGACCGAGTATGGGATTGTTTCCCTATGATGTTTGGTAAACTTTTTCCCATCACTTGTGGTAAATTACATTCGTCCTGATCGTCGCTGCGTTCTATGGTGAATTTTTGCTAATCCGCATTCTTCGATGTAGCTTTGATGATGTTCTACATGTTGGATGACGTCTGTACCCTCGTACGGCCTTCTTTCTCGAGTGAATTGCGCAATTCGTTCATCGCGAAGGCCCCGTATGAAACCAGACCTAACACTGATTCGTGGGGAAAATCACACTGTCTGCATCGTCGTAAAAATGAGCCAACACAATTATCGGATCTGCTCGGCTGTACAAGGTATTGTGTGTGAATGATGTACCAATCGCTATAAGCCTAGGCAGCACACAAGTGAACACTCACCATACCAGGAGAGGAGGATGCGAAAAACAGGCCAAAATGGAACCCCAGACGACCGACAAGACACGACCGGTGGGTATCCTATCCTACGACCTCACAGCGGACTGCGTAGAACTCGCGGATGTCGGGGGTGAACGTTTGAACCGACGTGGGAGCAAATTCAATTTGATGTCGGGCGCGTTTGGATATGCCTGTCAGAAGCTTGAAACGCACGAGCTCCCAACGCCTTTTCCCACTGTCCAAGTGGAACAATATGGTGGTTACGGCTGGCGATCTCATATTGCACGGGAACCGTGTTTCGTTGGCGGACAAGACGAGATATCCAGTGCGATTGCGGAAGGTTACCCAGAGAGCTATGCCCGAATCTTGCAACACCTGACTGTCGAGTCAGTGAACATCCGTAACATACTGACCTCCCGTAAGTACAGAACAAAGAGTCAAAGAAAGATAGTCGTTTTATGTAGTGCAGTCGTACACGTTTCAGCGTGACATTTCAAGTCAGGGGAACTAATGTGGATGTGCCTAGTAACGGCTGCCAAATGGCGCCTCGCCGGAAGTGATGGTCACACATCACAATGATCCCATCACTTGCGATTTGTACCAGCCGCAGCAGTTCCCCGTGGGTTTTGAACCCGGTAACCATATGGCATGCGGTACTATATACAGCTGGACTGCCCGGACATCGCAACAAGTCGGTACGCCATCTTTCATCTTCTCACTACCCTCCGGTTCCGTTGTTGTAATGGCCATACCCATTCGTTATGTGCTGGTAGTTCTTTTTGTTCTCGTGAGTATTGTTAAGTTCAGCGGGTCCGTCGAGGCCTCAACGTCCGGGCCTACTACCTTTCAGGCAGTGCTTTTCGTCACGGCCAGAATTCACAATAACAACTTTCCAACACTGGCCCCCTCTTTACAATCCTCCGCAAACTCAAGTTATGATTCCCCTCCGCTCGCCGATTTCACGCCAGTGACGCCACACACCTTGAACGCACCCGAAAGAGCAAATGCCACATTTGTTATCCTCTGTCGAAACTCCGACCTCGACGGGGTCATCCAGAGCGTCCGAAGCGTCGAAGATCGGTTCAACCGCGAATATAGATATCCATATGTTTTCCTGAACGAGGAACCCTTCGACGAGGAGTTCAAAAGGTATGTTCGTCTAACCAAATTGAACGAACAACTGCATGGTTTTGAGCTATCGCCAATCAGGCGCATATCGGTGCTATCGTCTGCCCAAATGGAGTTTGGGATCATACCACATGATCATTGGTATGCACCATCATGGATTGATGAGCAAAAGGCTGCAGATGCTAGGAAGAAGATGGAAGAGGACAAAATTATCTATGGAGGTACGTCATTGAACTTGAGCAGGTCGAATAGACCATCGATTCATCTTGTATAGGTAGCCTTCCCTATCGCAACATGTGTCGGTTCAACTCCGGTGTGAGTGTAACATTGAGACAGTCTTGTACTGAATTAATCTCGGGAAGTTTTTCTTCAGGCATCTACTACTCCAAAAGTACAGGTAGGAGGTTTCGACTGGGTATGTACGCACCTTCACTTATTTTGAACGATACGGCTAGGTACTATTGGAGGATTGAGTGAGTTTCTTCCCCAAAGTCAGCAAAAGTGGGCCTAAGCGAACGATATGCAGGCCATGGGTCCACTTTCATTGTGATATTCCCTCAGACCCCCTTTTGTTTATGCAGAGTCATAACAAGACCTATGGTAGGTCGGATACAATTCTCTCTTTCACCGCAAACGTGGCGCGGTGTCACGAACTTTTTCCGAATTCATACTCACAGATGCTTTACCAGGCTTCACGATCTCACTGTATGAATTCCAGGCCACGATACCCTCCCTGTGGGAGACGGTGAAAGGTACGTCTGACCCTGCACCTCCGAGTTCGTACATAAATTCCGCTGAAATGTGTTCCGTTGGGTGCGATTGTCATGTAGAGTACACAAGGGCGCATCCAGGGACATTGAATCCGGAAAGCGCTCTCGGGTTTATCTCTGACGATGGCGGAATCAACTACAACTTATGCCATTGTAAGTAGCTCTAACTACCTTTTCTCCTTTGGGCTTATCATCCCGGAACAATGTTAGTTTGGTCCAACTTCGAGATTGGAGACATGGACTTTTGGCGAGGAGAGACGTATATGTCCTTCTTTGAACACCTCGACCAGGCTGGAGGTTTTTACTACGAGGTGAGTTTCCCTCCATTTCCCACTCCCCGACTATTGGCGGTACAGTAGTCCGCAAGCGTGTGAAGTCTCACCGATCAACACAGCGTTGGGGAGATGCGCCCGTGCACTCCATTGCCGCAGCGCTATTTCTGCCGCGTAGCTCCATTCATTTCTTCGATGAAATCGGGTACGAGCACGCGCCGTTCACGCATTGTCCTACCGACGGGCAGCGCTGGGCTAGCGGCCGATGCTCGTGCAACCCGGCGAGCAGTTTTGACTATGATGGCTATTCCTGTCTACGGCGATGGGAAGACACCGTATATGACCGATAGACTTGGTCATTTCTTTATCATCGCGCTCCCTCCACCGCCGAATTCTGGTTTGAACCCAGAAGTGATTGTGGTGACATTCATGGACCGGCAAACGACCTACATACTACTTACCTAGATCATGATAGAGGACCCCACCATCCGTATCGAATATCTACATCCAATCTTCCGGTCTACTCGGTAATGACAGTAGTTTCGCTGAGACTGCACTGTCGATCCCCCGGGAGTCTGTCTCATCGTGATCGGACAGTTTCGAAAAAAAAAAAAAAAGGTTGGTACTTGACAGATCTACCGCTGGCAGTGCTAGTCTGTTCAACCGCTGGAATTTTGAGCCCGCGGCTTTTTTAGACTATCCAAGTTCCATTACGTAACACACATTTCGTGGCGAGCGTCAATCAGGCCTTTTTGGAGCCTTCCTGTTACAGTTGACTCTCTCATAACCCATACCCTAGATAACCCATACTCCCTCATAACCCATACTCCCTCATAACCCATACTCCCTCATAACCCATACTCCCTCATAACCCATACTCCCTCATAACCCATACATTTTTTGATTTCCCATGTTGGTATGCGGGAATTTTGTAACCATAACCCCATAACCCATACCATTTTCGGGGTGATAACCCATAGGTAACAGTGACATAATTACTAAATAAGGAAATTTTATTATATAATCCATGTCTCTGATGTTTGAAGATGGCAATGAAAACCTGAAACATTGGTCCCCCTTGCTTCTCCATCATTATGAAACCTATCAACATTCTTAAAAAGGGCCTCAAGAAGCTTAACGACCAGACACATGACCGGAAAGCTGCACTGGAGGCGGCATTGAAGGCTAAGCAGCCCATTTCAGAAGCTGATGAGGAGTGGCTGGATGGTGCTGGGAACTTGGTGGTTGAAGAGC
>JBBPQL010000936.1:0-14725 GCA_038092515.1 Boletus subparvulus | reverse complement strand
GGCGAAATTCCTGAAAAAAAAGCATAGGAAAGTGTAGGAAAGTGTGCCAAAGTGTAGCGAACAAAGCATAGTGAAGCGTAGGGAGTGTAGTGAAAGCGTAGCAAGTGTAGCAAGCAAAGCATAGTCAAGGATAGTCAGTATAGTGTATTCTAACCCTAACGTCAGACTGGGGGTTCCCCCCAGGCCCCGTTCCGAGGCAATATGATCCTCACCCATCCTAACCTTGTTAACCGAAACACCTAACCCATGTATACATTGTCTGATTTATTTTTATTTGTTGTGTTGGAAAAACACTTAGGGTTGGCTTTGCTTACCTCACCTATTTGGTTCTTGTGATTTATTTGCTTTTATTGACCGTGGGATTTTTCTTTATATGCGCAGCAACACAGGTAAACGTAAGGCCAGAGTCTAGAAATAAAGTCTAGTGAAAGTGTACCAAAAGTGTAGGAATGGCCAAGGTCAACGTCTGAAAAAATGTAGGAAAGGCTTAGGCCAGAGTCTAGGAAAATACCATAGTCAAAGTGTAGGAAATGGTCACTGAAAGCGTAGGAAAGCGTATCGAAAAGTGTAGCAAAGGGTATGGCGAAAACCTAGAAAAACTGTACTTGAAAAGCGTAGGAAAGTGTACCAAAAGTGTACAAAAGCGTAGGTTAGTGTAGCGAAAAAAAAAGCATAGTAAAGCATAGTAAAGTCTAGGAAAGTGTAGCAACAAAGTGTAGGCAGAGCGTAGTCCATTAGCGTAAGGCGAAATCCTAGAGAAAGTGTAGGCAAAGTGTAGGAAAGTCTAGCAAAATTCATGAACTAGGGTATGGCGAAATTCCTGAAAAAAAAGCATAGGAAAGTGTAGGAAAGTGTGCCAAAGTGTAGCGAACAAAGCATAGTGAAGCGTAGGGAGTGTAGTGAAAGCGTAGCAAGTGTAGCAAGCAAAGCATAGTCAGTATAGTCAAATGTAGTGAAAATCTGCGCTGGCTATTTCTGGTCAGTTTCCTAATTTGTCCAGCATGCTTTATGGGCATCAGAGAATGCTTCTAGCATGCATTTTCCATGTCCTGGAGCATCCTCAGACCATCGCCTGACCCTCTCGAGATGGTGATAGCAATTTTATTTAGAAAATATAATACTATAGAGTGAGTATAGATACAAAGGCACACACAGTCATGTGCACATGGAAGTAGGGGATGGCACGAGAGCGCGCCGGCGAAGCATACATATGTACTAGGGTGAGCGAGATGAAACGAGAGGGGGGTGGCAGAGCGCAAGTGCGACGGCAGTATGGGTGAGCGACAGCACGAGTGGAACGCGAGTGCGAGGGTCTACGAGCGCTGAGGGCATGTCTGGGTGGCGAGGCAACAAGAAGGGGAGGAGAAGGCGAGGGCGAGGGCGAGGGCGAGGGTCGGTGAGGTAGCGCGCATGCCAGGGTGGGCGAGACAGCAAAACGGGGAGGAGAGGGCGAGCGGCATGAGGGTGCAGGCGCTCTTGCGACGGCGCGATGAGGGACATGAGGGCGAGTGGGCGAGAACACTGAGATGGCACGAAGAGGAGGAGAGGGCGAGGGCGAGGTAGCATGAGAGGGATGGCGAGGGGTCTGCAAGACCGCCCGAAGGCGCGAGGTGGATATGAGAGCAAGGGCGGCGAGACAGCGAGAGGGGATGAGGGTGGGGCGGTCATCGTCATTTGGGCATGTGTTGTGGTGACGGCGCCGTTTTGGGTGGGTGTGTTGACTTGACGGCGTTGGCGTGGGACAAGACGAGCACAAGTCGCCGTCATCGTCCTGCCGGTGTGTGGAGGGAGGAGGTGGGTGAGGCCTACGAGGGAGAGGGTGAGGGTGAGGGCGCGTCGTCGTCCTTGTCATCCTCGTTGTGTGGGGATGAGGCAATGGGCAATGGTGACGGCGATGGCGCTCGCATGTGTGGAGGGGCGAGGCGAGGCACCGACGTCGTCCTGCTGGTGGGTGAGGCCTACGAGGGAGAAGGGGAGAGGGCGCGTCATCGTTCTTGTTCTGTGGAGGTGGGATGAGGCGACGGGCGATGGTGACAGTGACGGCGCTCCCATGCTGTTCGTGTTTGCGTGGTGAGGGTATGTGGAGGGACGAGGTGATGGTGAGGCGCCGTCGTCGTCGTACCGTAGTAAGAGTAAACTTATCCTACCGTGTTGCGAGCCGCGACTTACCAAATCGGGTTACAAAAGTGTATAAGAGATTTGTGTGACTTGCAAAGACAGACCTGGAACACGACGATGCAGCCCTCAGAGCATATGGGATTGTTTCCTACAGTAACTAGACCGTACTAGACCCTATTTTAGCTACTGTTCCTAGAAATGTAAGCTACTAAAACGCACAGAATGCGAAACGGTCGTTGAGGCTGCAATGGTCCCATATAGTTGGAAGAGTGGATTGCGCTACTACAGAGTGCTCAAATATTAGTAGGCACAGTAGATAATATACTTCCTAGTTATAATAGATCACTCTCCCTCGCCTCCTGGAACGCTCAGAGTGCCGGATTGTTGTGTTCCTGGTATGTTTTGCAAGTCTCCTATTAGCTTTCTCACACCCGATTTGGTACGTCGCGGCTCTCACCTCACCCCTCCATATACGACGACGACGGCGACGCGGTCTCCCCCTCGCCCTCATCGCATCCTCAAGGCCTCACCCACTTCCCTCCATACGCGATGACGACGACGACAGTGCCTCGCCCTCGTCTCACCCTCACCCATATTGTCCGTCCCTTCACACGCGACGATGACGGCACCTCGCTCTCGCTCTCGCCTCGTCCCTCCATATACGACGACGACGACGACGCTCCCCTCGCTCTCGTCGCGTCCTCACCCACCTCCCTCCACACGCGACTCGGACGACGACGGTGCCTCGCCCTCGTCTCGCCCTCACCCACATCGTCCGTCCCTCCGCACGCGACAACGACGCCGCCTCGCTCTCGCCTCGTCCCTCCATATACCCTCCCAATGCAAATACGAACAGCGAGCGAGCGCTGTCGCTGTCACCATCGCCCGTCGCCTCATCCCCACCTCCACGCAACGAGGACGACAAGGACGACGACGTGCCCTCTGAATCGCCCTCGCCCTCTCCCTCACCCAGTTCGTCCGACCCTCCACACGCGACGACGACGCCTCGCCCTCGCCTTGTCCCTGCATACGCGACAATGATGACGCAGCCTCCCCTTTGCCCTTGTCGCGTCCTCACCCACCACCTCCCCCTCCACACACTGGCAGGACGACGAAGGTGCCTCGCCTCGTCTTGCCCTCACCCACTGGCACCTCGTCCGTCCCTCCACACGCGATGACGACGGCGCCTCGCCCTCACGTCCTCACCCACTGCGCCGCACGCACGCGTACGGTACGTGCTATATAAACACCCACACCCTCTGACTCAGCCCCACCATTTCAGTTCGCGCGTACGCGCAGCGCACTCATGCGCACTGGCTCCCTCGCCTCCCGTGTACGCGAGGGTACGTATACACGCAGTCTGCGTATGCGACGACGACGACGGTGCCTTGCCCTCGTCTCGCCTTCACCCACCTCGTCCGTCCCTCCACACGCGACGACGACGGCGCATCGCCGTCTCCTCCCAGTCCCCTTCGGGCGGTCTCGCCCACCCTTGGCTGCTCGTGGACCCTCGATCTCCCTCTCATGCTACCTCGCCCTCTCCTCTTCGCACCGTCTCGCTCACCCTGTCATACGTGCCACCTGGCCTGGCACCTCGCTCTCACGTCCCTCTCTCGCGCCGTCGCTCACCCACCCCGCCATCGCAAGAGTGCCCTCGCTCTCGTGCCGCCTCGTCCACCCTGGCACGCGCGCCGCAGCCGCTCGTAGACCCTCGCCTCGCGTTCCTCTCGCGCTGTCGCTCATCGCACGAGCGCACTGCCGCTTGCCCTTTTCCTGGGCCCCCCTCGTGCCAACTCTCTCACCCTGGCACGCACGCCGGCGCCGGCGCGCTCTCACCCATTCGCCCTCACCTGCTCGCACCCCGTGCCCCCCACATATAATTGTACCCACACTCCTATAGTATTGTAATATAAACAAATCACAGTTTCTAAAAAGAAAATGACATGACCATCTCGAGAGGGTCTGGAGATGGTCTAGGACGTGCTAGAAGCATCTCGCGCCCATCCAACAGCGCTGACGAGCGCGGGAAAACCGCGGTAGTACCGCGCCCGATGCAGCCGATGCAGCGTCTCGCAGAAAAAAGATCACGACAATCGTCCCAAGAGTCGTAGGGACGGTTGCATTAAATTGCTAAAATAATACAGTAACTATTTTGGAATTAAGCCTGGAACCGTCAGGGATGGATGACCTCTGGGGTCCATTCCGTCCTACAAAAGAAAAACCCCTAAAGGGCGCGGGAGGGTGCGAGAGTGCATAATAAAACGACGTTAATTCATCTCGAGGATACCTTTTATCTTCGCCAATTGGGCGGACTGGGCGTCGATGACCGACACCATCCCCGACGCTCTCGACTCCAACTCTTTGAAAAAAGCACGACTCGTGAATATCTTGGCTTCCATCTCGAGCACGGCGCTACGAGCCTCGGCGACCATCTGGCCCGAGGGCAGGTGGTCGGTCTTGGCTTTCTTCCGCGGTGGCTCCTCTAAGAGGGAGGGGGTGGCGATGTCCGGAACGGGCGCTGGACGTGGAAAGGGCGCCGGGGTGTCGCTGTCGAACCTGACAAAGAGACTTTGGTTGGTCGAGGGCGGCGCGGGTGGAGGGGCGGTGGACGGCCCTGGGACGGGCGACGGGGAGCGATTCGACCGAGGGGGCAGGATGCGAATGGAGGGGAGGACTGGACAGAAGTTAGTTACAGAGTAGTAGATAAATCGGATCGACTCACCTTGAGCCCGGGGCTCCGCGTCCGCCGCTTTGACGACGGACTTATTCCTCGCACCTCCTCGACCCAAGGACTTGGAGCAGAGCTTCTTCGACTTGGAGCATGGATCGCACGTGCGATTCGGGAGACCGCTGCAGGACCTGCCATGCAGCTCGCAATTGCTGCATGGCGTGGTGTGGATGGGGCTGGAGACGAACGACGAGGACTGTTTCGCGGTCGACTTGGACGCGGTCTTGCGCGAAGTCTGAAACCGACGTCGGCTACAAGTCAATAGAGGAGATCGAACGACTTGCCTTTCTTTTCGTCGTCGCCGGAGCGGGGGGGTCCGCGGGAGGGTCCAAGAGCGCCGTTGGTGTGAAAAGGGGAGCGGCGGCGGGCTTCTCACCGACCACGACACTGGCGGCCGCCCTGTCCTTCCACAGCGCCGCGAACGGTTCCGCATCACGTATCGCACTGGCGACGCGAGGCTCTACGACGGGCTCGATGCCGTTGTCGCGAGCTCTCTCGATCGCGACGCGCAAGGATTCCTGCGCTGATCGTCAGCGGAACAGAACAGAACATATCAATGCGATACTCACCAACGCCGCGTGCCACTGAAGCACCCACGAGTCCTGATCTTCGACGAGAGACTCGTCGTCGTCCGGAAGGACGGTGGCTTTGTCGACGACCGCGTCTTGGGCGGACTTCAAGTCGCGCCTGATGGACGAGATCGGGGGTTTCGTGGCAATCGTCGGACGGGCGAACGCGAGGATTTCGGAGGCGACGGACATAGGAGATGTGACGGGGAGTTGAAGAGATCGCTGAGAGGTCAGGGAAACGATGGAACGAGGGGGAATTTGAACGAACGAACGGTTTTATTCTTCGCGTTTTGGAAGTCAGCGGTACCCGCGTGTCGCGTCGTGACGCGTAACGACGCGTCAGTGACACACGGATTTAGATAATTAAACTACGGGCCGTATTAAGTACGGCAGATTTAATTGCGTTTTACCCGCATATGACAAAATGCCAAGGATGCGGTAAGTTGGGACCGTTGGGGACCCATCCGTTCGGATACGAACAACGAAACTCATACGTCGCCGCCAACATCAAGACCCCGTCTCTTTCGGTGTACCTGGCGCCAGAACTCGAGGAAAGTGGTATGCTGGCGAAGAACGTGGAACAATAGTCGGAATATAGTACGTCGCTTCGAACCGTCACCGCTGCCGTGGAAATTTGGCACGACCCTGATCCTGCAGCACCGCCATCGAGGAGGATTCCGTGGTGGTGAAGTCGATCCCCACGACCCCTCCGGTCGGTGCTCGACCGCGCGCAGATGATAGACAGAAAGTTGGTGGTGGCGTACGTTGCCGGTCGGATTGCGGAGAGCTTCAAGACAGACCTGTCCGGCGACTGGAGCGAAGACAACTCCGAGAAGCTCGTCATGAATGGGAGTTGTCGAAGAAAAGACATTCCTTGGGTAGCTGGAGAACACGATGCTCATATCCGCCAGCCTGAGCCTTCGCGAGGTACCTAGTATTCGCCACGTCTTCTTGCAGGAGCACTATGAGGTCTACAACGAAGAGGGCGCGGATGTTGGAGACGGACGGTGTCTACCTCGAGACGGTCAGGTGCCTGATAAGTCCGCGTCCTAGAATGGCGACACAAGACGATCACCCAAGCTATCATGCTGTTACCGATATTGACGAGGTGGGCGACTCGTGCTACAAAAGACGACCCGCTGACTCTCTGCGGTTAGGTTTCCCCTCATTTTAGTTCACACAATCGTGCACCATCTATCCCGGCCACCCAAGAGCACACGGCGCCTTCGGCCGTCACCGACTCCTTCAAGATCGCAGACCTTCCCAAGAAACTCTGCTACTATCATTATGACGGTGAGTTGCGCTGGCACGTTGCCATCACGCGCCGTGTCACGCCGACGCCTATCACTCGACACGACGTTCGCTGTGCTGACGCGGACACAATGGGCGTGTCGACTCCTGGTATACCCCATGTGTATCAAACGGAAATATTGCCGCGTTTCGCGGAATCCCCCATATGCGGCATATGCGAACGCCGGCGCGTCGGATCTGCATGCAGTGACTCTCGCGTGCGATTTAAAAGACGAAATGACCGCATTTGACGACATATGAGATATGCGGCATATGGAGTAGTAGTGAGTCGGAACTTCTATCACCGCAGTGTATGTGGACCGGAAACGTGATCGTGTTCTACGCAATTCCGCGTATGCGGCCTACGTGAACGTCGGCCCTTGCGTATGCCATTTCCTCGTTTCGAGGATAGTTACCTACGCAGAAAATCTGAATGTCGCACACGGGGTGTCGCCGCGTGTGTTTCTGTAGACGACGTTCGCATTCAAACGGACCTAGTGCTCGTACGAATCACGCCGACTGTACGGTCTCGGGCCTGGTCGTTGTGGCCAACGTTTCCATTCGGATCACATAAACTATATACGAGACAGATAATATATCGGGTATCTGATATTCGAGAGGACGCGATCTGTTAGTAAAAGAGGCGACGGTGGCATGAGAGGGTCGCATGCACCAAGACCGTCGTCTCTCTAGTGGTGGGTTCTACGACGCGCTGTGGACGGACCCGGTCGTCCGTCCGGTATGTATTGCACGATCATCAGGTCCGTGTCGTCCTCGTCGGAGGATCCCTCGTCTTCTCTCCGCCGCTTTCCATTACCCCGCCCGGACATGCTGGTCGAGGACGGATCGACCTGTCCGCGAGTCTTCACCGCTCCCTGCGCGAGCAAGTGTTTCGCTGTGTGCTCGCCTGCCAGGAGAACGGCCGCATCGTACGATCCGTACTCCCCGTTCTGCACGAAGCATTGACGCACTCTCGTCCACATAGAACGTATCTCCTCTGGATCGAGGGGTCTCGCGTCGTGAATCCATTTCGCGGACTTGCCCACTTTCGGGGACAGGGGTTTGGCGAGACGGAACCTGATCAGAACGTTAGACACGGATATCCCCTTCGAGGCTGCGAGCGAGGTGAGCGATCGTTCTTTTTGTTTTTGTTTTTTTTGCGACTCACTGTGTTTGTTAAAGAAGTCCTTGACTTCGTCGGACCTCGATCCGGCGCTGTCGCCGAGCATGCATTCCATGAGCGGCGAAGAGTCGTCCATCATGGCCATGACGAACGTGCTGACCATCGTCACGAACGGACCCGCGTGGGACACGCCCTTCTTCGAACGTTCCTCCCAGGACATGCTCGCCATCTTGTTCGCCAGGGACCTCATGTCCGTGTCCTGAGGGAGGTTCGTGGGAGGGAACACTCGCGGAAGCATCCCCACGAAGACGAGCGAGATGACCATCGCCAGCGCGTGCAGCGGATTGGACGTCGGATCGTAGACGGACTTCGCCCATTCGTACGTCTCCGTGCACAGGTGCTCCTTGCCGTCGCTCTTCTTCTTCGGCAGCGACGCGTTGAGAAACGACCACTCGTGTGGAAGCACCTCCTTGTGGAGGACCTTGTGGTAACCCGCGAGACGGTGCTGGCAGGCGGACCAAGACGTTCCGACGTCGCGAAGGGCGGTCTGCTCGGACGCCTCCACGAATCGCGCCTCTCGCGATCGACCGGCGTTGATCACCACCCTGGACGTCGCGCCGACCCTTCTCGGCTCGGGCGCGCCCAGAGGAAGCCAGACGCCGTGAACGATCTTCGTCGAGGGTCGACCTCGTCCGCGCCCTTCTCCGCGCCCCTCGTTCTCTGAGGTCGCCGTCCACGGGACGTGTCGTATCTTGAGGTTCGCGACCGCTTTCGAGAGCACGGGCTTCAGAACGTGCTCGTCGACGTCCACCATGGGCGACATGCGGAACCGTCTGACCGCGAGCTCTCGCAACGCCTTCAGCGTGGCGGCCATCATGCACTGGAACGCCCCGTCCTGGACGAAGGGCGGCGCGCGACGATTGCTCTCGGCCCCTTCGAAGATCGCGTCGACGAAGAACGAGACGGGCTTGCCTTGACATGGCGGCGCGGGGAGCGACGTGGGATTCGCGAGCGCGTCGTCGCGTCGTCGTCGGTCCGCCGGCGGTCCGCCACCTTGAGTCCGTGCGGCACCAGGATCCAACGCTCCGAGCAGGTGCACGTAGTCCTCCGTCTCGTAGGACAGAGGGTAGTCCGTCTTAGTCCAGGCCTTCAGCGCCGTCCTGCGCGTCCTCAGGACGTATCTCTCCCCCAGCCCCGGTCGATCGTTCTCCAGAGCGCGCAGCTCGTCTGTCACCGCATTGCACACGAGCGTCTTCACGTCCTCGACGTACGTGGTCAGAGCGACCATGAAGACGTGCAGGAAGAGTTCGTCCGTGATCTTCATCGTCGGATCGCGATCATAGATGGGATGATTCCCACCGCCGACGCCAGATTGTGTGGGATGTTCGATGGCGTCGAGGATGAGGAACCTCGCCTCGGATTGCTACGAGAGGACCGACGGACGTCAGCGACGGACTGACGCACGCTGGCTCGGAACCCGGCGGACTGTCGCGAAGATCTCACCTGCATGTGCGCCCGTCCGTAGGTCAGCTCCTGAACCCTCTTCGAAGCCATCAGAGGCCGTCTGCCTTTCTTCTGTGGTGTCCGGGCCCACAATACCGTGTAGATCTTGACTCTGGAGTGCTGCGCCATGTCGGGGAACGACACCACGCGCGGATTGAGGCAGGGGAGTCCGTCATGCAGCACGCTGAGACCCAGGAAATGGGGGACCATGACCTTCCTGGAGATGACGCGCGCAGATCCGGTGTGGGCATAGTTCAGGGTGCGCTCCAGCATGGCCATGAACTCGATCTCATACAGGTTCACCTTTTCGCTTCCTGGCTCGAGGTCTCTGACGTTTTGTTTCCATAGCATGTCGATCACGGACGCCAGCGGATAGGTCGTCCAGTTGAGAAGGTTTGGTATGACCTGCGAGCGTCACCAAAACAAAACAAAACAAAAAGTCAGGAAGGAAGGAAGGTGGGCGGACTTGGAGCGCAGTCAATGACAGCCGAGTCCGGGCTTACCTCACGCTTGAAAGGCTGCAGACATTCCTTGATGGGGTCCATCACGGAGGGGTGCAACAGGTAGCGACAGATCTTGGAGATGACCTCTGTGTATATGGTCCTGGTTTGGGCAGTGGAGGTAGTGGCACGAGTGAGCTGGCAGCACGCCGGTGGCACTGGCACATCGGACTGTACCGAACTCACCTTCCATTACGATGCTGTTCTCGAAGACGAGACACCTCCACGGTAAAGGTCTGTTCCAGCCTCAGGGCCTGGGGTTGACCGTCTCCTTGGACCGCGGTCGTGTAGCGTTCGTGAGGGAGTCCGTCCATGCAGTGCTCTTTGCGCCGCTGGAATCGACGTCGCCCCTGGACGGTGGTCGCTGTGGTGCCAGACATGGCGGACGTGACCAGTCCGAGCTGCACGTAGTGAAAGCGTGTCTGCTCGCGGGACCGGTGGGATATGGCATTGTAAATCTGGGAGTGGGTGCCATGGACTGCGGCCGCTCCCCTATGAACCTCGTCTCCGAAGAGGTACCCGTGCTCGTCGTCATCATCGTCATCAATCGCAGGGGCAAGGACGCGATTGATTCCATCAAGGATCTGGCGGAAGGGGTGGGTGATGGCATTGGCTTGCACGTTGCCATAGCGTTTCGTGAAGGCGAGCGGATAGAGATGGTGGGTGGACCGTCCTTCGTCGTCCGGAGGAAAGAGAGTTTCAACCTTCTGGAGGTCGACAAGGGCGCCAGACTCTTGAAATATGGATGGGATTCGACGACGGACTCGAAACCCGTCGCCGTCATAGACGGGGACTGCGTGTCCGTCGATCTGGTCACGCAGGTTGACATGGACTCTCGCCGGATCGCTGGCAGGTCGGTCAAAGAGTTCGTCATATACGTCGTGCAGACTGGCGCCGTCAACCCTCCTCCATCTCTCGACTTCTTCGAACCTGCGGACCAGATGATTCAGCGGGTGGAGGGATGGTCCGCCGAGTCCGAGATGTCGGTGCGGCACTGGCGACTCACATGATGTGGTGGGCAAGAGAAAACGAGACGGACCTCAGGTGGGCGAGATCATGGTCTCTGTCCCAGCTGGAACGCTCTGCCTCGCCTTCCCAGTCATCCTCCCACGAGCATATGGGTTGGTTCTGACCGTAGCGGACGGTGAGTGCGACGGGGGCGTTTTCCGTGAGAAATCCGTCCTTCTTCCAAGACCTGGGTGCTGCCGCGACCCAGTCGTCCCAGAGGGTGGAGACGCGGTGATGGAGATCGCGTGCGTTCCGGAGGGTGAGCGTAAGGACCCTCTGTGGTTCTTCGAGTCTGCCCCTGATAGGGTAGAGCGGACCACCGTCTGTCGTCAATCCGACGAGCGAACGGAAGGAAGGACTCGGACTCACAGGAGACCCGTGAATCGCCTGACCGATTCCCTGGTGACTGGCTCTGGATAAGGAACGCTGCAGACGATGTCCTGAAAGCGCATGAGATGAAGGACGTGAGCAAAGAAAAACATGACCATGTGGGCGTGTTCTGGGGACAGTGCGGTACGGTTGGAGTCGGAGGAGGACGGGGCAGCGCCAGGGGACAGGACGGACATGTTGGGAGGGGCGTTCGGATGGTCGAGGAGGGACCTGGGAGGGAAGGCCAACCAGATGTCTTCCTGTCTCCTGGAACCTATGTAGAGCATCCTGCTGGCGGTGGAGAAGGGGAGTTTGGTGTGGGTGTCCGGCCAAAGCTTGAAAGGCTTGGAGAAGGTGATGTCGGCGTTCCAGGTATGATCGACGGCGACGGTGGAGGAGGGGAGGACGGCGTCGAGACCGAGGCGTGCGCCGAGGCAAAGGATGTAGTCGACATAGTGTCCGTGGACGGAGGGGACGACGCGCTCGTCGTGCACGCGGAGTAGGAACTCGTCGTCGACGACGAGGCGTCGTCTGTCCTGTAAGAGGCGGATGGCGCGTACGGACTGATGGTTGACGTAGAGGCGTCGGAGGGTCGAGAGGGAAAGGTCTTTGAGGGGCTTGGCGAGGAAATTATTTTCGAAGTCGAGGTTGTCGGCGTCCGCGCGGACCGAGCGCATGACTGCATCATCGACGAGTCGCTGAGGATAGGCGTCGTCGGGACCTGC
The DNA here is from genome assembly GCA_038092515.1 of Boletus subparvulus. Taxonomy (NCBI): domain Eukaryota; kingdom Fungi; phylum Basidiomycota; class Agaricomycetes; order Boletales; family Boletaceae; genus Boletus; species Boletus subparvulus. The sequence goes on along the minus strand of JBBPQL010000936.1, from coordinate 2,792 downwards.
GTCCATGTGAGGGGGAACGTCGGCAACGTCGAAGGGTTGGCCGAGTTGATGTGCGTCATCGTCATCACCTTGAAGAGGGGCATGTGGGGCGGCGTCGGGCGGGTCACGGACGGGATCGATGCCTGGAAGGACTGGGGGAAGGATGGGATCGACGTCGAGGTCGATGTCGGACTGCTCGTGCGCGGAGTCGCGCGGATCATGGCCGCTGTGGGAGGGTCAGGATATGCGAGTCTGTCTGGGTGACGACGAAGAAGAGTACTGACGAAGGGGACGAATGACGGTTCTGGTCTTCCGGTGGATGTGGTACTGGGGTGGGGCGACGGGAACGAAGGATGGAACGCAGAGAGGCGGCGTCCGAGTCCGAGGAGAAGTCGCGTTCAAGTTCGAGATCGAAAGGCATCAAGGAATATATGAAGACTGAACGTTAGAGAGAGAGAGAGATGGTGGACGAGGGGGAAGAGGGAAGAGAGATGTGGGAGGAAGGAGCTCAGAAATAAAATAAATAAAATGGACACGGCGCACCCGATCGAATTGAATTGAATTGAATTGAATGGACGGGGCACGGTTAGGGTGACGGCGGTCAGGGTGACGTTGTCGAGGGTCCGCGATGGTTGGAAGAAGAAAGGAAAGGGAGAGAGTCAGTACCGAGAGGACGGAAAGACACGAAAAGGCGGAAAGGGAGGAGAGGGGATGGGGGGGGATCGGCTGATGGGTCAGTTAGGGTGAGGATCCCAGAACTGTCGCGTGGAACGGGAAAAGGAAAGGGAGAGAGACCTACATCGGGTCTGTGTCGGACTCCAGGTACTGTGCGCCAGACGCTGGTGCCAAAACGTAAGAGACGCGGACTCGGCGATATTCTGGGAGAAGGGCAGATCACGATTACGAGTCACGAACACGGCGGGCGGACCACGCGACACCGATTCGACGTCTTTATTAAGATTGGATGTGGGGGACGACGGACTCAGAGAGAGAGGGGACACGAACAGGTGAAATTCAAAGATACCAGAAAAGATATATTGCGGGGACAAGGCGAATACGGAATACAACGATACGGCGGATTGGACGAACGAGACGTAGAACGATTCACGATAGTACGTACAAACTGGCGAAATGGATGATAAGATGAGAGAGGGTCTGTCACCCATGCCTGACGGTTCGTTTGGCGTCACGGATCCTGACGGCTTGATCGAGGACGGAGTCGTCGTCGTACTCGGCAGGGGATTCGTCGGCGGAGGGTGGTAGCGGAGACATGTCGACGTCGCGTGTCTGGATGGCGGCAGACGACGACGACGCCAGAGGTGGGAGAGACGAGGATCCGGGGACGGCGGACTTGGCGACGAGGATGTCGGCGAGGGAGTGTTCCCCTGCGGTGTTGACGCGATGGCGTTTCTTGCCGGAGGGAGCGCGATTGGCTGATGGTGCGGGAGGACGGTTGGACATAGACAGGGAGGGAGGGAGGGGCGACTCACGAGAGATGGCATCGAGTGCCATGTCCGGGGGTGGGTCACGCTTCTGGGTGTTGGAGGGGGTGGCTGGACGATCGAGAGGTGCCGGATTGACTGGATCCGGCTTCGACTTGGGGTGGGGTTTCGGATGCGGACGCTGTGGTGGAGGCGGATCCTGCGTAGACGAGACGGGACTGCGTGAAGGTTCTGGGAACGAAGAGGAAGAGGGGTCAAGGGTGAAGGACGGAGTGAACGTGAGGGAGGAGCTCACGACGACGAGACGGGGGCTTATGACGGGCTGACCGGGCGAGATTGACGTCATCCAGGGAATGGGCCAACTCTGACGGAGGCGCGTGAGCAGCCGACGGATTGACAGGCGGGAAAAGAGCGAGGACGCACCGTCGACGGGACGTGAATCTGCGGGGCCAGATACTGGACGAAGACACGGTTAGCGTAGGAAAGCGTAAGAAGGGCGACGACGAAGGTTAGCGTAGACCGTACGAAGGAACGCAGACAAGAATGACCGCATTCTGACGATCCGGTCGTATGCGGTAAATGTGAGAGTCGAGATGCACCCGCATTCAGACGATACAGACATATGCGGCAAAAGGGAGCGGGTGGATACACCCGCATCTAGCCAAAGTGACGATATGCGGGCAATGTGACACCCCGACGACGCACGCTGGCGCGAAGAAGCGATCCACGAGAGAGAAATGCCGCATATCCGCGAATGTTACGGATGCGGTAAACGACGACGAGAAACGTACCAGTGCTCTCCCGGGGCGGCAGTGACGCGAGAGTTCTGGCCGACTGCGCGCGGGGTGCGTCGAGACTCGGGGACCATGGGTCCGGCGGGGTGGACGTCTGCTGTAGGGCAAACGGGGACGTTGCAGCGTCCGTCTGTTCGTCGATCTCCCCCTCTGCGTCGGTGTTCAACATCTCCGTCAGATCTGCGGCGCTGGAAGTGTCTTCCCCCGTTTGTGCGACGGGCGATCGAGGACGCAAGTTCTGTGCGAGCATCATGCGACCGGCTCCGATGCGCGACTTTCCGGCCATGACGGTGTCTTTTTAAAGAAGGATTCGTCGGTATCGGGAAAGTCAGATATCAATGATGGCACGCACCCAACGTCCGTTGTCGGTTGGAGGGCGTGTGTTCGTACAGAATCACCCCGAGCTTGGAAAGCATAGCCTCTGTCTGGGAGGCCGTGAACATGAACGGCATCATGCTAGACGCGGCAGCGTCGTCGTCGTCCCCATCCTTGTCGTCGTCGTTGTCGTCGTCGTCTTGTTCGCCGGTCTGCTCGTCCGGGAACTTGTACGTCGGAATGTCCTCTGTCGGAATGTCAG
>JBBPQL010000935.1:0-14747 GCA_038092515.1 Boletus subparvulus | reverse complement strand
CACGAGCAAGTCCCCACACGCTCCAATGCTTACTTTCCTTACCCTGTTTTGCAGTGCCTTGCAATGCAATGCCCAACGTTAGCATCACGATCGCAGGGAGGCCGTTTGCCATCTCCGCCGAGACGTTCAATCTTGGGTCATACGACTCCTCCGATAGTTGTATTGGCGCCATAGCAAGCACAGGTAGCCTTGGAGGTACGTCAATGTCCGTAATTGACGTATTTTCGTATTTTTTCATGTCGTCACTAGACACTTGGATACTGGGTGACGTATTTCTGCAAAACGTCTACTCTGTTTTCGACATCGGTGGACTGCGGGTCGGCTTTGCTGACCTAGCATGAGGCTCTCTTCGGTGACACATCTATTAAGACGGGCTCTGGTAGCGCTTCTAGATGGACAATTTCGGACACTTGTATCCTTATATGGACCAAACTTCCTGTAATGTTTTCGGAGACGATGAGCATCCAATCGAGTCACCTGAGTTGCATATCTGTATTTATACCATGAATAGAACTTCAAGTTGGCTGAGCAAACGACGTTCACCATGTCCACCCCATCTACGAAAACATTAGACCACATCGTACATCTGACACCACCTGGTACGGTCGAGCAGGTGTCCCAACAGTTCAGGGATTTGGGTTTCAAGTTCGCACTTTTCCTCTACTGAATGTTTCCGAGCAATGAATTCAACACCCCTTACAGCGTCATCACTGGTGGAACCCACGCAGGGGGCCTCTCAGCGAACGCGCTCGTGGTAGGACTACATTCCACATAGTAACAGTCCCTATCAACGTACAGATCATATGCCCCAACCCCCACAGATCCTCGGCGATGGCGCCTACCTCGAACTCATCTCCTTCACGCACCCCGCATCGTACTACCCGCCCGGCTCGCCCGATCGTCAACGACGCGATGCCAATCCATGGGCGCACAAAGACCCTGGATGGATTGACTTTGCCTTCCTCGGCGCCTCCACCACCTCGATCGCGCGTATCATCAACGCACGCGCAGAGCGTGACCATAGCGGGATCCACTACGCCCCTGAAACGCGCGGCGGTCGTACGCGCGCGGACGGGCAGGTCCTCGAGTGGGTCATCAGTGCCACAGAGGACGATCGGTTCCGGGGGACCGTCCCGTTCTTTTGTGGGGACGTGACGCCCCGGGACTGGAGGGTGCGTTCCTTCAATGAACCATCGAATGTGGAAGGGCTAACCGGGCGAGGGGTGCGTGGTCGTACAGGTTCCCGTCGAGCCGCCGTCGAATGCGGTCCATCCTTCGGGCGTACGCGGTGTGGCGTATGTCCGTCTGCTTGCGGAATCGGAATCGCTCGCGAGCGTTGCTGCGCAGCTCACGTCGGTCGTCGGGGAGCCTCCACGATCGAATACCACGGGGTCGGAATATACCTGGGTGTTGGAGGCGCCATCGGGCACGTCGGGTGCTGAGAAACCACGTCTCATCCTGAGTGCGCCGACGAATGACGAAGAAAGAGACCATTTGCATACAAAGGGCCCGGGTATCTTTGAAGTTGGGTTCTTGGTAGGGCGGGATGGGGTTGAAAGGGAATCAAGAACCCCGTACGGCAGGATTGTTTGGTTGAGGTCTTCTTGCTAGACTCGGACCGTCTTCCAAGAATGTATCACGAATGTGCCTTGTAGATGGAAACAAACGAACCCAGAGTTGTGTGCTTCAGGGATCATTATAATCGAGTCGGGTTGAATGGAACGATGTGGATCCGAACAGCAAAAAAAAATCAAAAAAGAATGACCGCCGCAGGGGTCGAACCTGCAATCTCCTGATTACGTAGTATCGTAGTCAGACGCGATGCCATTTCGCCAGGCAGCCGATGCTACATGGGGATGGGGATCCCCTATCAGTGAGTGCCCTTGGTAGTGCTTTGGCGATGGCCGGTAGTACCATGCCCTCAGCCGCATGTTTCACTTCAAACCATCACCGATTGACCCGGGCCACTCGTTGGGACCGATGATCGATCCATCATGCGCAATCGTTTCTTTGCATTACAGTCCTATTTCGATATCCGTGCTTTAGATACTAGAACGGCGAGCATTGGTAAACCTAGGTTCAGACGGACTTGGCACTACTCTCACAGCAAAGCGAAGAGGCGACAACGCAGGTGGAGAAACAGGAGCAGAGTCATTCCTCGCGATAGCGATGCGAACGATAACCGTGTGGAACGCAATAGATATTATTGGCGTCACCTAGAAATTGCGTCAGCGAGGTCATGGCGTAATCGGAATTTGAGGACTGAGCATGGGAGGACGAACCATGTCCAGCACGATGAACTGCCCGGTGTTCTGGTAAGTGTAACAGACGAGGAGAGCAAATAGCGTGAGTGCATATAGGACCGCCGCATCTATAAGAACGCGGAGCAGCAGCGTGGCCTCGACCCCGGACCGAGAAAGCACTAGGACCATCCCCGGTTCATCCCGATTTGTCGCCCAAATACGATAGATCAATAGGGCTGTTTAGACCATGCAAAGTCACACTACTGGGCGAACGAACAGATTTAACCGGCTCACCCGAACTGAGTACATTCGTTGTCAATGTCAACAGATAAAAAGTAGCGATCCATTTTCCAATGTCTAGCAGGAAAACAACTTCTGCCGGTGAATCTGTTGCATGTACCATATGGTAGAGTAACCCTGTAGAGATTACTGGTGACGCTGAGTTAGGATCACACATTCCCGATATATTACCGGCGCACCAGAGGTAGCGCACCACAGCACCGTAGGTAGTATAATGACCCCAAAGCGTTGCCAAACGGCATAACAACGATATATCTGTTTTCAAGCACCATGAGCCTGAGGGAACCGGACACCACAGGGACCCACCACAACCCCATCACCAAGCAGCGTTTGTAGCACGTAGACGGCGTTCTTGATGATGAACGTTCGCTGTGTCACATCAGCAAAGAAACCTGTCGGACCCCCTGGAAAGATATCGGCTTTGGTGATGAACCCAACTACGAGTCGTTGGATATCAACCGCCACATGCTTGGGATGACATCAATTAAGCGAATCAAGCGCGAACGAAGACCTACAATCGTGCTAAGGATCGTCAAAATCAAGGCGACCAGCGCCATTGACCAGTTGATTTCATCCTTGGGGCGCCCGTGGGTTAGTGCCCACACGGTTCCGGCGAATAATACCAGTGAAATACCTATTGCACCAGGGTGATCGAGTTGTCAGTCATATGAAGAGAAACAGCAGGCAATCTAGAGTCACCATAAAGGATACACTCTATCGAAGTGGAAAGTATAGTAGCAAAGTCGAGTTCGGTCCCCAAAGGGAACGTCATTATGTAGGGCGTCTACTACGGCCTGAGGGGAATGAACGTGAGTGATGTTTCCATCGTCGAACTGGATTACACTATAAATTAGAATGCAAAACGTGCGAACAACACGGGGAAGTGCGGCTATCAACACGGCAATTTTGCACTCACCTCGAAGTAAGTACCATTGGATGATCAATACGAATTTCGGTGAAGGCCTATGCCGGCATCAACAACAGCAGTTCGGTGTTTCGGAGCCCCGGCACAGGCGACTTGATGGCACCAACGTAGTATTATGCACCGACTCAGCGTCCACTGCGCCCGATTTACGGTCACTTTAAGTCCAAGTTGAAGCATTGCTGATTTGAACAGCCCGGGAAACGACCTGAAGCGACGGAAGGCGGTGTGAGAGAGCGATTGGAAATTTGGAACCATCAAATACGGTATCCCCGCATGGCCCCTCCAAACCCCACAACGGGACGCGCTAGATATACTATAATCATGGTGTCAATGGCAAAATAAAGCGACGCTGCCATTGGTCGTGCGTGGTCAAGACAATATCATTCCCGGGTTTTCGGACGGCTTAATTTGGACAAGACTGCAGTAGTAATTGGAAAGAGAGTGGTGGGAAACTGAGCGCACGTAGGTGCAGCTCGAGAGGTGCCCGCATTGGTGAGCGTGGACGAATCAAGATAGTAAATATTAAGGCCTCAAAAGAGAGTATATACGTATGTCGTACATAGTACATCCACAACGTCGCGGCGTAGACGGCACGCCACCAGAGGCTCCCCAACAACGCCGAGGGTCCCAAGCATCACAAGGAGCGCCGCCATCGATTCGTGTGGTACGGAGGATGTTCATTGGTCCATCCCCAGTGCTCACACGGCAACATGTACCAGACATGCTTCCAGTGCCAGCAAGCCACTATGGGCCGGCAGATTATGCTGTACTAAGCTCTGTTTAGATCATCGAATTTCAGCGCACCTTAGACTGTCCAGACTTCACTTCCAAAAAAATGTACTAATCACTCTGGGGCAAATACCGTACTTGCACCTCAAGGCATCGAAAAGCGACTCGGAAGTATGCATGCCAGAATGATTCAATGAATTCGAGTAATCGATGAGGATCGAGGCGGCCGACTTGCAAATTCAAATTGCCCATTTCGATATCAGCAAGCCCCTTTATTCCTCTCGTACAAGACGAGTCACTCATCCTCGTAACTTGTTGATTTCATCGTCACTGGAGTCATGAGCGACATGTCAAAGCACGCGTTCTTCTACATCGACACCGTCACGTTTCGCGTACGTTCCTTTCCTCCTTTGTCATCGAAATCGACAAAACAAATACAGGTAGAGGACTGTCTGTTCAAGGTTTCGCAAGGTCCGTTCGAAAAGGAGTCCACCGTCTTCGGGGACATGTTCCTCCTCCCCACTGGAGACCTTCACAATGAAGAAGAAGAAGAAGGCAAGAGCGATGATAATCCCATTCACCTGGCAGGGATTAAAAAGGAGGAGTTTGAGCTATTCCTGAGCGTCCTTCTGCGTAGGTAAGTTTACCGTGCGGGCGCTCAACGCCGGAGGACGGCGTTGGGCGTGATCATCTATTCGGCTGCCACCGCTGACGAGCAGTCCACATGACGGAACGCTTTCCCCACCAACACCGACAGAAATCACGGCACGTCTCAGAAATCGTTTCCAGAAACCATCGTCCAATGGATGACCGTCCTAAAATTCGCGACCCTTTGGGGGTTCGATGCCATCCGTCAGGTCGCGATCGATCGTCTCAAAGACAGAGTGTCACCAGTGGGCAAGATTGTGCTCGGATACGCTTATGACCTGCACTTTGAGTCTTGGTCGTTGCCTGCTATGAACGAGATCGTGCGACGACAACAGCCGATCAGTCTCGAAGCGGGTCAGCGTATGGGTCTCGATGTGACACTCAAACTGGCATCCGTGCGCGAGCAGATTTCGTGGTCACGATCCAGTGGTTCTTACGGTCCAGGGCGTAGACCCAATGTTGAGGCACTTGACTTCACACAAATCCTTCGGGAAACCTTCAAAACGTCCTCAGGTTGATTCTTCGCACTCGATTCAGAGAATATCGCCTGCTACACAAATGTATATTCAGACACATCTGAAGCGTACCATATAATGACGAGAATACGTAGCATCACTGACAGGATCCCAGGAGATAAAATATATGAACATGAATGACCGTCCATAGCTATAGGGTATCTGAGCCGAAAGAGCCGCGGGTCCACGTCCCACACGTGCTCGCAATCCAACATTTTTCACCGTTTCTCCTTCAGCTTCACCCATACTACACCAATCAACACGATGCCAAAGCCAGCAATGAATGCAAACAGAACCAGTACATCTCTGTAGTAACTGTTGGGGTCAAAGCCAAACAGCTGGCGGGTAGTGAGCAATCACGCAGTAAATATCATCGAAGGTGAGACGCGCACCATCTCCATGATTAACAAAGCGGAGATATCGATTGGGACGCCTTGTATTTCGTCTACAATCATGAGCCCTGAGCCCACCTCGTTCACAGAGAGCGCTTCGAGGTTGTACTAAGTTGTGGACAGGTGTGAATTAACATGAGCTCTTGTATGCGGTAGGGCCTCACCTTCAGAGGACACAACCATTGCAACCATCGTAGTACTGGTGGAATGGATGTCAAGTGAACAAAGAATCCAGCATAAGTCATCTGGTACAACGCCGTGAGAGCCGAGACAAGGATCGCGATACCCCCGTTGTGGAAGAGCGTCGCGAGGAGGAAGTTCTGCGGGTTGACAAGTGAGAAGTTAAACACATGGCTACAAAAGGAAGACGTACGAAAAGCGTCATGACAAGCGTGTACAGGACTAGGATGAACAAGAATTTGAAAAAGTGAGCTGCATCATGAGCGAGCCCGGCCATCCAATAGGTCCTGAGAAGAAATGTGTCAGTGCTCAGAACTGAGTTCGTCGGATGAAATCAACAGACGTTGTGGATACAATGATCGTCGGAAGAATGCGGAGTGGGATGACATCAAAGAAGAAACGAGACAAAAGCCACGCAGTCGGACTAGTAAGTAGTCGTCAGCTTCGCAAACGAAGAGAATTCCGACGGGGCAAACCTGTAATACGAGTTGGATCGCTCGCGAACAAAGAGCGGTCGTACTTCGACAATGTTGTACAAGGCACTCAGAGATGAGAAGGCGATAAGTGAACCCTATAGCTTTAGGTCAGAACATTGTCATCGGCTAAGACAAGTAAAAATGACAAACCAAGAAGAACAAACATCCTACACGGGACTGGAACCCAGCGATAGTCAATCCAGTCTGGAAGTACAGTCCACCTGATATAATGACGTTAATACAGGTAGTGCAGGATATTCTCAGTCAACGCACCGCAGAAGGCTCCTAAAATGGCAGAGACAATCAAATGAGTGAAGAACAGTGACTTGTCCCTGAATCACACTCTCTATAAGCTACTCAGGTGGTAGAGAGAAATATAACGCACCGACGCAATAGCTTCCATTCACGCCCACATAGTACTTGGAACTGCGTGAGGAACGTTGCCGCATATTCTCCCGTGATGCTCCGGTTGCGAGTGACCAAAGCTTCCACGTCAGCACCATCGGCTTTTTCGTTAGAATTGGGGTTTTCCGTGACTGCGTGTTCGTTGCGGTTACTCTCTGCGACTGTTGGGGTTGAGATCGAGCCAGCTGGGGCAGCACTCGCAATTTCAAGAAGGTAGTCCGCGACATTGTATCCCTCTTCGTAAGGAGGTACTTCCGATTCACCTGCTCTCTTGATGTCCGCATCACGAGCGCTTGCGAAATGCCTTGCAGGAGTCAAACCGCCGGGCCCAGAATACAGGGCTCGTCCACGTGCGAGAAGTAGAACGGAGTCAAACGAGTGATACAGACGTGAGCTGCGAAAATAATGTCAGGGGAGAACAACTATGGTTGATTACAGATTACTCACCTTGGTTGATGGACGCTACAAATGACTGCAACGCCCTTACTGTTCTCTTCCACGGAACCAAACAGTTCACCACCACCCCGTGCGACCTCCGTGAGAACATTGACGACGCGGCGGGCACTCACTGAATCCAACCCACTCGTAGGCTCATCACACACCAATATATCTGGGCATCCGACCAGTTCGAGGCCGATACTGACTCTCCGCGCTTCGCCTCCACTAATCCCACGACCAGTTCCGTCCGTTGCGCCAATCCTCGTCTCTGCAACATCTTCCAAACCGAGTTTCGAAATGATAGTTGATACCAATGCTGCTTTTCTCTCGGAAGACAAGGACTCGGGCAACCGCAGAGATGCTGCAAAAGCGAGCGCTTCCCGCACCGTTACGACGGCAGGTAGGATGTCTGTTTGAGGAACGAACGCCACTCGAGGTCGCCGTCCGTTCGCCAACGAAGGGAATGTAATCGAGCCGGTGAATAACCCCGATTTTGCCTTTCCTGCAATCAGTTCCACCAATGTCGTCTTTCCAGCACCACTGGGTCCGAGGACAGCCATGAGTTCTCCAGCGGCGACATGTCCGTTGACGGAATCCAAGATAGTCTTATCGCGTCCGGAGGATCGAACAAAGTATGAGACATTCGTCCACCGAACATCGACTCCGCCGTTGTGACCGCCATCGAATGACCGTTTTCGAGCAGCTCGCTGGAGAATCCATCCCCATACGACGCCCGCGAGCCCGAGCCCGACCAGGGCACCCACAACAGCCAGACCAGCGATGACCCCCGGACTGAGTGGGCTCGAACCCGTGGTCTGGCCCGATGTCAATGTGCCATTGGACGAGTCGATTACGTACTGGGTGACACACTCCCCATAGGCACAGCCTTGCAGTGCAAGCCCACTTGACCCGAATAAGTTATTGATGATCTGCTGCTGGAAGTAACACGTGTTGGTGTTATCGCAAAGGATTGTCAGGGGCCCCGACAGCGAATTGATCGTGCTTGTCAAGTTGGCCGCTCCAACGGCTCCGCAGAAGGAAGTGTTCGCGATACATTGACACTGCAAGGTAGAACAAGTCCAAGTATCTGTTGTGTTCGTGGACGTTTGGGTGCAAGACGACGCGGAGCAGGTAAATTGTTCGACGCCGTTGTAGAATAGCTGTGCGTATACTGCCGGAGAGCCGTTGGGAGACAGGGCCGTGCCAGAAACATTTTGCAATGGAGAGAGTGAGGTATTGAGGGTCCGAAGAATGTTTAGTGTGGATTGCAAAGGGTAGATCGCTTGTAATGTCGGATTCTGGAAGATGATGGATCAAATTGTCTCCCAAGCAGTGTCAAAACGAAAACACATACGTTAACTTGACAGCTAAGTTCACCCGCTGCCCATACTATGGGGGAGGTATTGCATACCATAGTTTCGTTAATACCCGACACCTGGGAGGTTGCGGCGCTGCTAGCGTTACCGCTTACAGCAGCGTATGCTGACTGGCACGCAGATGCACTTGTGCAGACGTTACAACCTACTCCTGTCCACCCATTGGTACATGAACAGCCCGAGGAGGTCAAGTTGGGGAAACCACCCGACGCGACGGAAGGCGGCGTGAGAGAGCGATTGGAGCCATCAAATATGGTACCCCCGCATGCCGGCTGGGAACAATTTGCCCCACCAAATCCTGGGGGGCAAAGACAACCAGACGCGGTGGATGTACCATAGTTTGTGCAAGATTGTGCAGTCACAGTGATGGAAAAAAAGAATGATGCGAAACACAGCGCACGTAGGATGCTAGCTGCTGTCGGCATTGCTGATGGGCGGTGCAGGAGGGCGCCCGCGTTCGTGGACGTGGGCAAGTCGAAAGCCACTTTTCTCGGTTGCTTAAAGTTGGGCCTTGGCAGTGGCGTTCGAATCGAGTAATGCACGGTCCAAGCGCATCATTATGTAATACACTAACTATGTAAACCGAGTTGGCCCGCTCGACGTTCCGGTAACGTTTCGCATTTCACTAACTTCCACCAACAACTCGTCCAACTTCGCTTTTGTCAAGTTTCATCATGTCCTCAGTAGGTTGGTTTATTTCATTCAAACCTAGTCGTTGTTGAGCCTTGTTAAGATTACTTCTTGGTGGTCTTCCTCTGAATCCACTCCAGTCGGAACGTTGGAGAAATACGATCCAACAAATCCAAAGATGAACCCTTTAAACCCAAAGGGTCTCAAGCCGTATGCACCCAGCTGCATGGGTCGGCTTGTTCTATGCTAATTGCATTTTTCAGATGCTGCGCTTGTCCAGATACCAAGTCCGCTCGTGATTCATGTTTTCTGCAGCATGGGGCCGACCAAGGCCAATGTGCGGAACTGATCAGGAAACACGTCGAGTGCATGCGTGGACTTGGCTTCGAAATTTAAGCTACATCATGCCTGTGCGCACAGTTGGGCCGGAACCACTGGGCGGGTACACTTAATCAATTTCTGATGAAACGTTGACACCGCACTCGTAGCAGATCTCCATTACGCCAACTGTCATCACTACTACAGTCCATCGTATCTATAGACTCATCACACCTCACGAAATACACGAAGTGTCCCGTAAACGTCCGATGAAATGCCATGAACTGTCTGACTAGAGTCACGGTCGGGGCTATAATCGTCGGGGTCATTCCTTCCTGATTTGCCGCCGGGAGGACCTGTCATTCGGAGTCATCCGGGCAACAACCAGTGGCATTCGAATACGGTAGATACGTCCGACAGTAGTGACGTAGGACTCACGTAGGTTGTCAGATTTTTACACCCCAGCCTATCCGGGATAAAGTATGCCTTCCCATATCTGCTGCATTCGAGTGGTGAGGCGTTGGTAAATCTGCGAGAATGGGAGGTATGCTTCATCGCTCAGATTGATGAGTACCTTCCTACCGAGGGAGGACATAGAATTCAATCAAAGAAAGACTGGTTGAAATCTCCGTGTTCGCGGTCTCTTTTTACGGCGCTTTTCATATGCAAGTAACAGGGGTCATTCTGCGACACTTTGTTCTGTCTAGGGGCGCGTGTTACTAAGGCACCTCAGGCTGTTTCCGCTCCAAACTGCGCCGCGATCCGGTTGATCAGCTAGATCGCTATATCCGCTGCAGGAAAGTTCCAAACCCGTTATCAGATCAGGAGACCTTGCTTCAAGGGATTTAAGAAGACCCAGCTTATGGACGGTCCATCAGCACACTACCTCTGGCCCATTCCAACTCTCCAGCATCATCTGCACCATGAAGCTCTTTGCCGTTGCTGCCGTACTGGGCTTTGCTACTCCCGTGTTCCTTCAGAAGACATACACTCTGTGGTATGACACAATCTACGACGGGACGACGACCTCCCTCAGCAACACCGCCTGCTCTACCGGCGAGTATGGCCTAATCACCTACGGGTATAACAACATGGGCGAAATCCCTACTTACCCCAATCTCGGAGGGGCACCTCAGATACAGTCGTGGAACTCGCCCTACTGTGGCAGCTGTTGGAATCTCACATACACCGACCCACATGGCGTTTCCTCGTCTGCCACTTTCACAGCCGTTGACACTGGTAATCAGGGAGGCTTCACTATCGCGTTTGCGGCCATGGATGTCATTACGAACGGTAATGCTCTGACACTCGATGGCATCTCGGTCACCGCGACTCAGCTGCCAGCGAGCGCATGCGGTATGTAAAAGGGGTTTAAAGGCAAGCCATCTTATTCATCCCGCTGTTGATCCTAGTCATTAAAGTCGAATAGGTTCCCAAGTCCCAAGTTAATACCTCTCGAGCTCACTCGTTTTTGTCCACTGTCTTTATTGCATGTTTGTTAGATCCGCTCCGTATAGAACGTGTGATTCGTATGTGTATATCTTCTAGAACACCGCGTACGAGCTCGGGATTCTGTAAGTTATTTAAGTAGATATACCCTTAGCCTGTGCTAGCAATTTTGCTTGGATGGGAAGGCGATTGAAGGATTCAAGAAGGATTCAATTGAATTGTACCGAGAACGTCAAAAAGGAAACTCGCAAACGAGAACTGGTTTACTTCCCTCCTGTCCGGTCCTGTGCCATCCACAACTTCCTCGAAACTGGTATGGCCTATGATATGACAACGCTCAACGTAAAGAAGGCTGTGCAATCCTTCTTCTTATTAGTGCGTTCGTCTACGCATCACTCTACACACCCTCGATCCACGTCCCCCTAGGCGTCGTGTCTGCTGCTACGGAACAACGAAAACTCAAATTACGAGGCCATGTTGTTCCACAACTTGAGATGGCACGGTGGTTGGAAGTCCTACCACCAACGAGCAACTTGAAAGACGCGCGAAGCGCCAAAGCGAGGGTGTGATGGTGCCACGCATGGACTACAGGGTGATCGTAGATCTTGGTTTCTCTTCAAGCATTCATCGTAGTTGTCCATTCTGTGAGTTCACTCATGTGAAGACACGGTACCCCAACATAAATCTCTTTGCGAAACTTGGCAGCCAGTTACCAGTCTAGGCTGTATATGGTTGGAGTCGGGGACTGGAGCGTCGGCGCCGCTACCGATGATGGTAGTAATTCGAGGGATGAAGGAAGGAAGGAATTTGGTTACACAGTAAGGTCGTAGCCTGAGTCTAAAACGTAGTCTGAGCTTGAAAATGATCTGAGTCGCCAATTGCCGATATGGGCAGGAGTATCCTTAGCAGTGCTTCTACCATGAACCTCGAATACAGCGCATGGACCTCCCCCTCGGCCGCCCGCCTTAGAAACGGACAGCGACAAACGACAATGAAGGACAGACAATAGGTTCATGGATCCTGAAGTTGAATAGACTCTATTTAAACTTGTTCTCATCGCTTGACTCGCCTCGCATCAGAATCCGTGCCCTTCTCCGCTGAACACTGTCCAACTTGAATCCCACTGCCCCGACGGCGCTCCCGATGACCTTGGGAGACAAGCTAGCAGCCCCCGGTCCCACTGTTACGCATCACGTTCGAAGTATTCAGCCCATGGCAAATTGGGAATTTACTCGATCATCATGCCCTTCAACAATCAGCCCCCCTCTATCTCAATGCTGACACTACCCATCAAGCTACCACCGCGCTGCCACGACGACTGCATCGCACGCACTGCTGTCACGCAGATCTAAACGAAAGCAAGTTCAAGTTGACAACAACACATCAGTGTCGCCCGCTGATGTTACGACGCCCGCTTCCAGTCGGGCAGCTCGGCGCTGTCTCCAGTGCTTCAGCGTGACATGCAACGGCCGGTTGATGCATGCAGGTCAGTTCTCAAGGCTCGCACTCCATGATGTCTTAATCCGTTGATCTCATGCTACCACTATACGACTACTACCACTTTGGCTGCATTTGTTGATAAGGGTCCTGAAATTGACATATAATCTTTCTGTGTGGAGAACTGACTCTGTCGTCTCGAGCTTCGCCCTCGTGTGATCACTGAAGCGATCGTTGCAAAATCATCGACCCTCATAATTAATTAATTAATTAAATTTGCTTGCTTTGTCGGGCCTCAGCATATTCTCAGGTGTAAGTAGTCTTGTTTCATTCAAAGTTGGACAATGCTGAGCCCTTTTAAGAATACTTCTTGGTCTTCCTCTGAATCCACTCCTGCAGGAACGTTGTAGAAATACGATAAGATGAACCCTTTAAACCACAAGGGTCTCAAGCCGCATGCACCCAGCTGCATGGGCCGGCCCGTTCTATGCTAGCTGTGTTCTTCAACTGCTGCGCTTATCCAGAAACCAAATCCGTTCGTGATTCATGTTTTGTGCAGAACTGATTAAGAAACACGCCAACTGCATGCGTGGACTTGGCTTCGAAATTTAAGGTACGTCATGCCCATGCACGTTTCTGAGTTGGAACCACTGGGCATGGTACGCTTGATCAATTTCTGTTGAAACGCTGACACCGCACTCATAGCAGATCTTGATTGCGCCGACTGTCGTCACGACTACAGTATGTCGAATCTATAAACTCATCCCACCTCACGAAATGCATTGGATCACGGTCAGCGCTTTACCTCAATCGCCGCCGTGGTCTTTTCTTTCTGGTTTGCTTTCCCAAAGTGGCCATCCGTAGTTATACGGGTGCCTACCGTGTTTGAAATGACCGGGTAGATACATGACGTGCGCCTGCAGAACGGTGGAGAGGAAAGGTCGGTTGTTTGCATAGCCATCCGGGAAAAGTATGCCCTCCGTCCTCCCTTCGACATCTGGTGCATCCAGATGGTGAAGCATTGGCAAATTTGCGAGAATGGGAAGTGTGCTTCTTCGCTAATATTAACAAATGGTTTCCCCGTAGAAAGAAATCACCTTTCCTACCGGGGGAGGCTGGAAAACTCGCAGTTTCCTCGTCAAATGGGGAGACCTTGAAGGGATTTAAGAGGAGCCAGCAAATTATGCTTATGGTCCATCGTCCCACTATCGCTGGCCCATTCCAACTCTCTCACATCTTCTACACCATGAAGCTCTTTGCCGTTGCTGCCGTACTCGGCCTTGTTACTCCCGCGTTCTCTCAAACTGAGACATACACTGTGTCACATGACGGCTTCTACGACCAGATGGAGAACTCCCTCCATGACGTTGCCTGCGCGAATGGCGAGCATGGCCTACTTACCCACGGCTATACCACCTTCAGCTCCCTCCCTACCTTCCCCTATATTGGAGGAGCACCTCAGATACAGTCGTGGGACTCGCGCTACTGCGGCACCTGTTGGGAACTCACATACACCGACCGACATGGCCTTTCCGCGTCTCTCAATTTCACAGCCATTAACACTGGCGGTCATGACCCAAGACAGTTCATTATCTCGTTTGAGGGCATGGATTTCCTCACGGACGGTCATGCACGGAGGCTTGATGGTGTCCCTATCGCCGGGGCTCTGCTGCCAAGGAGCTCATGCGGCTTGTGGGATGATTAGAGGTAAGTTCATCACGTTTACCTCGCGCCCAGCGATGTGTTGATCGTAGTCATGAAAATCAGGCAGGTTTCCAAGTTCCAAGTCGATCTCGGACCCTTTCGTCTTGTGTCCAGTGTCTTTTTTTTGCATGTTTGTAAGATCCGCCGCAGATAGAGTGCGTAACTCGTATACCTTCCGGAACACCACATACGAGCTCGGGATTTTGCACGTTGACGAGATATAGCCTCAAATTTACTTGGAATGTGATCGCCAGTGAAGGTTTTAATTCAGCGGTGTACGTTGGGACACGCATTTCTGGCAGACCTTGACGGCCGTGCTGGGATCATTTTTCCGTTCCTGCGGCGATCACTAGCCATTCAACTCCATTCTGCGCAATGACTTGCCGATCTGACCAGTTCCCAGACCCGTACTTATGAGGGTTAGGCTTGCATGACATTTACTTAAGTTATCGGCCTCGAACCTGATCACAAGGTCTACCACGTGACTGATTGAGTGGTCCGAGTTCGTTTGATGACGATCTAGAGTCTGGGTAAGTTTCAGCACAGGGACATTCCTCTGACGTCAATGCGACTGAAGTTGAC
>JBBPQL010000934.1:0-14807 GCA_038092515.1 Boletus subparvulus | reverse complement strand
CGGAGACAGTGAAGGTGTCACTGCAGTCTGGTCAAGTTTGGAATTGCGCGCCATACGAACCTATGGTGCCGCAGTCGCGACGGCCCCCTATAAGGGTATGGATTGACAGACTTTGCAAAGCTCTCCAGTATAAATGGGAGGTACTTTGATGGCCGGTGATATTGTACATAACCAGAAACGAGTGTGGCGCGTGCACAATGAGTTGACATTCTGTGATTGAGAGGCAGCCGAATTCGCGTAACGAACAATTCCTCATGATCGGAGAGAAAGGTGACTTGATACGTCAGTCCATCAGAAGTTGCGGAAGTACTCTCCGCCGGATTTTCGAACCTTCCAATTTTTGTTTATCATTGGACCAAAACAAAGCCCAGAATGTCCTACGGGGCGACTTACGCCCACCTAGAGAGTGACGGTGACGACCATGGACAGCCGATAGCGCTGTCAACAGTCAGACTGTCAGCGATGAGCACTGTCATCACATTATCGATCAGGATCGAGGGTTTTATTTGAAGAACTCGGGCGAGTTTGGGTCTGGGAGAGTTGAGACTCCGTTACGCTTCGTCACAGTGTTTCTGCTACTTACCGGGACTTGTGCTTCTTGACGCCTCCAATGTATGACCACGTCCATGACATCGGGTTTGAAAAAGCTTGCGCATTCAAATCTGGTCATCGGGTCCATCCGATCCGATAGTAAATATACTCGTCTGAAGTCGCTGATGCCGAGCATCGGAATTCCTCCGAAGGAGAGATCGTGTCGATTGCGGATGAAGCAACATAGTTCATGAACGCATTCCCAATCAGCTTTGTTTGCCATGGGTAGCTCTTCCCAAATGATTGGACATGCATGTCGAATGGGATGAACCCGTCGTGGCTCCAAAACATCTTCTTCTCAGTATATTTGTACGGCACCCCTTTGGAAACGCCGGCAACCCGGTGAAGGATGCACATAGATGCCATGGTCACGGACGAAGAGCGAGCGACGAGTGGTAGCGGCTGAAAGCAAAACGACGAAAAGGCCACGATGCACCGCCATGCAACAGGGGGAACATGTGCGTCACTTGCCAAGATTGGAGCCGCGTGCACCACAGCGCCTTCGCGGTGGAGAGCGAGTGACACAGCCTGGAGCAATGCTGAAGAGCACCCACACAGTATGGCGCGGGAGACACCATCGGCTCCGAGGCCTCGATCTTTATATGTAGAGAAGATATCGCGGTAACAAAAGCGGATAGTAAGTACATTGACAGTGGACCCCCCTGTCTCCTTATGTTGCCTTTTGCAAACTAAGTATTGGCATGCCGCATCATCCATTGTACCGAGGCCGATGACCATTGGCTTTCGAATGCTTTCCATGCCTCAAGAAAAGCACCAAAACTCATTGAACTCCTTGCTCAAGATCTTTGTAACCACGTTCAGACGCCTGCAGGGCGAGAATGGGATCTCCTGCAACCATACGTGGCTCCGCATCCTCTTCCTTTCTTGGGTATTCTTCCCCCATCGCCCTAGGAAGTGGTGTGCTGGAACGTTCGAATTCTGCATACGAGATCCATACTTTGCGGGTGGCCACACAGCAAAATAAGCCGTTCGTATAACAAAGTCACCCTGTTCACCGATCTAGAAGTCGATGTACGCTTTCCACACGACTTCTGGCATGGAGAGTTGGCATGCTCCGAGGACATTCTGGAGGAGCTCTTCCAAATAGCCACAACTGGTCCAGTCGAGGAAGGAGTGTCACTGCACAATCTAAAAGGTTACTGGCATGATTGCGTGATTTCAGCTCCATTTCGGTGGCTGAACCATAGCGTACGCATCAAAAGGATCGACATCCAACGCGGGCTTCCGGAACAGTTCAACTCATTTTAACTGGCCTGAATAGGGCGTAAAGAATGGTTTTAGAGAAAAAGGGCACACGCACTTCTCAGGCAGCATATTAAAGTCCACTTTTTCTGTAGAATGGTTAGTCGAACTAATGAAAACAAGGATGAAACTCACATACTGCCCTTTGTACGCTGATTCCGCTCCTCGAATTCTTTGTCCTTCCTGGCGAAATCCTCGACGCGCTGCTTTGGGGCACGGAACGTTCTTCAAGGAGCCTGATGTATGTCAGGTGTGTGGACGAAAGTAATGATAGAAGTCATGGTAGGAATACAGATTAGGATGAGTGACTACGAATGACGAAAGACGAGGATGATCATGGCAGACGACGTGGGGGCAGGCAGGATTCACGCGTGCCTAAACAGGGACAAATACAAAATCTGTCTGTGCACACTTTCTATTGCTACACTGACCTAACTGTTGCGCCGACCCTGGCGCGCAGTGACCATCATTCTGGCTTAACTCTAATGGCACATGGCCCGTGTTCCATGTCATTCAGTACATCATTCTTATCCTCCACAGAATTCAGCGAAACGCGCCATGCCCGCCCGTGACGCCGACCAACAAGACAATCCTAGATGGCCAGAGGAGCCCAAGGGGCGGAGTAATACCCTGTGACGACATCTACTATCAAAAGAGGACTGCGAACAAGACAAGCAAGAGGGGTCTCCTTGCGAGGCCGTGGCCCGTGGAAGTCCGACCTTGAGTCCTTGACGGACGCATTTCGACGTTCGAGCGATGTTCGAGACTTCGAGTTCGGACCCGATTATCCTGTTTTCACAAGCCTCACGGTCACAGCTTCAATTTCGACCTTAGTGCTAAAGGGGTGGAAAGCGCGTGGAGGGACGGTCGCGGCCGTCTTCTCCGCGGGCGGTTATGTCCGCGCGGCGCAAGTTCTTCCGACGAGGCTCAATGAGGGCAAGCGTGCCCTCTCCGCAGTAGAAGAGGTCAGGGGGAACTGTCAAGATTTGATGAATGCGGTCATAACGTGCGAATTTTGGTTCATTCCTCGGTACCAGTGCAAAGGTAGGGACTCACTTGGAGAGGACCCGAGAGTGGGTAGTCCTTAGGTTGCTCAAGGCTTTGAGGTGCCTTCTCCGACCAATGTGAGAACGGGCCCTTGAAGCAGTCGCGGCAGACCCGTGAATCGGACCACCCCACGAGGTCTTCCTACTTCCCCTCTCTATCTGACCCTCTGCCTAACCCGGATGAGTGCGCAATCATTGCACGCCATCCATAGGTCGTTATATGACATCACTTCAATTCTCAAAGAATATCCAATGTTGGCCAACTGGGTGCCGCACACGCTGCTCCATTATCACGGACAGTTCAGATCACCATCAGTGGATGTAACCATGGTTCTTCACACCACTTCCCCAGTTCCTCCACTAGCGGTGAGGTGGCTTTAGATGAGGGTGAGTTTTGTAGTATTGGTTGGCAGGCGTTACTGATTCTTGTCAGATATTGAATTCTTGGTTATACAACGCAGCGGGCAAGCTTTAAACCGGCCCTTAATCGGACAAAAGCTTGGACAAAAGGTGAAAATAGGCCTATTCAAGTTGTCTGACCTTTAGGCCGGGATTAAAGTTTGCCCACCACGTTGTGTTATCTTTCCGTTGATAATGCATATTAGTCATAATGCATAGCCATTTCAATTTGGCGGTCCCAAGCGTAAGTGCGCATCATGACCGCTTATACACGTGATCACGAAGTGCTTCTAGGCTATCCTCCCGTTTTCTTTCCCCCCTTCTTCGCTTTCAACCCGGGCTCCTGTGTTAGCTTGGGTGTCTTGCTAGTGCACGTCCTGAAACATGAGTACCGGTGACATCCCTCTGGACAAGGCAGAGCTCCTCTCAGTACTGCTGGAAGCGCTCTTGTACGGTAAGCCCGGTTAGTGATGGACGGATTGTGGGCAAAGAATACTGAACGTTGGCGGGGGCAAGGTTTCTCGTTGTTGATGTTCGGAGCAACAATCTGGACGCTATTGTCCCAACGATCCACTCATCCAGTGAACCGTAAGATGTTCACAGTAGCATGTTTGTTGCTGCTGTTTAGCACGGCGGTGCGTATTTCCTGGATAAGCATCGGACAGAGATTGATTTATTGGGGGCGTATAGCATCTCGTTATCGATATCATTAGGATCATGGAGGGTTTGATATTGTACCGAGACACATACCCAGGAGGCCCTGTTGCGTATTTTTCGGACGTGTCCCAATGGACATTCGTGTCCAAGAACTACGTATTTACTGCACAGACGCTGATAGGGGACGGCGTTGTCGTAAGTTCGTTCTGTCGAGATGAACCTGAATCTCATCCACTGAATGCGTTGCAGCTTTACCGTTGTTACGCGGTATGGCAATCTAAACTTGTCATGATTTTGCCTGTGTTACTTTGGTGCGCCGCGGGTGGTACGTATGACATATGTTTTGAGTTGAATCAAAACCGTTGACGACTTTTTGGAAGCAACTGGAATCGGAAGTCCGTATACTGCATCGAAAGTGACGCAGAGCGAAGTCTTTATTGGGAGCCTCTCGCGATGGATTACGTCGTTTTGGGCAACGGCGTTGGCGACCAACCTGTTGACGACCCGTACGTGGTCACGTTTTCAAGGCTGTTGAAGAGGGCTTTTGAACTCATGTCCCTTCTACTAGTTCTGTTGGTTTGTCGTATCTGGTATGTCGACCGGAGAGTCACGAGGCTGCGTGCCAACCGCCGACACTCCCAACTGCGACCGATTCTACACATCCTTGTCGATGCTGGCGTGATTTACTCACTTTCGCTTCTTGTGGCGTTGATCTGTTTTGTACGTCAAACCAACGGCCAATACGTGATGCTAGACATGGTCAGTCCATCGTGCCTCGCTCCCTGATGAGAATGGTCCCACTCAGCGTTATCGCTGATTACCAGATCACGCCCATCATCTCCATCACATTTTATATGGTCATCATCCGTGTCGGACTGGCAACTCGGACTAACCGTGTGACAAATATACCGCTTGGACACATATCTACCGACGACGACCGGGGCAGCACGCAACGAAGGCGGAGAACGCAAGTCAACATACCGACGCCGACCGAGAACAAATTTGACCATGGTCAACATCCCCCGACGTCTCCAACGAGCGCCACCAGTAGCAAAAGCGGTCCGACCGACGTCAAATTCGATGGCGGAGGGGAGGTGTCACCCGTGTAAGGAGTGTGTTGCAAACAGCTCGATGGGCCCACCCTCTGTAGCTTCACTCCTGACTGTGTACCATTCAGCGCACGTTTCCCAGGTGTCGCGCCTTACGGGTCCGCTGCCTTCTCGATCCTGTCCCTTGCGTTTTGCGAGGGTTGATGAAGGTGTATCTTACTGTCGCTCACCTCTGGGATGTCAAGCCAGAGCGTGAATGTGTCATGGACAGCAATGAGGATAGATGTATCGATAGACTTCTAGCCAGTACGGAAATGTAACTCACCAGGATGCTTTCCTGGCACGCGAGGACGCGTCGTCATCATTGGATTCTGACTCGGGTTCGACGGGCACGACGACTACGGTCTAGATTGCACAGTTATGTTCCAAAACCGCGTGGACATGCATACTTGGGTGCTACGGGGGACCTGCCAGAATACCCATGATCTTAGGCCCTATATAATAACACACCGTTCCCTTGGATCTACTGTATATCCCGAGTCAGCAGTACCTTCACAACACGAAAGTACCTTTGATCGCAAGCGGACGTCGCAGCCCAGACACCCGTCCAATTTGAAGTACACTCCGCCAACAGGACACATACGTACATACTTAGCATCCAGAACACAAATACAATTGCGACGGTACCTACACATGGCTCACATTACCATCACCTCTCTCAACCGCGCCTCTTCGATGCGGGGCACAAAGTCGACCTCAAATTGCGCCATATGGGCCACAACATTGTCCGTATCCGGCGTAGTATCGATCGGCGCCTCGGGACGCTTGACGATGCGGAATGACCACAGCACGGGCGCGAGCACAATGAAGAGCGAGCGGTTTGCGAGATGCATTCCCGGGCACACTCTTCGTCAATAGTATCATCCCGTGAGTTGGGCGGACAAAGGTGAGCAATCCATGGGCTGACACACCTTCGACCAAAGCCAAACGTATAATACTCGACGTCGCCACGCAGCTGACCGTCTTGGTTGAGCCAACGTTGAGGGTCGAATTTTTCAGGATCGGGGAAAGCGACAGGGTCTCTGCTAATGGCCCTAGTTTTCCAGGTCCTCGGTTACTTGCGTTCCAAGGATGCGAGGAGGAAGGCCAACATACCACTGGTTTCCCGTTACCGTTGTGCCAGCAGGTATGTAATAGCCTCGCTGTGACCCTAACGTTAATCAAGGAACTGTTTGCAGAAAAGAAGACGTGGCACCCAGATAATATCCCTCGTTGAACGGTGCGGGAAACCTATGAAAAATATCATGCATGAAATTCTCGGACTGATTCAAATGGTTTACCGAGGGGTGTAACAGGCCGCCACCGGAGTGCCTCCGATATAAAGGCATGAAGCTGAGGAAGAGCATTCCAGTCGTTCCAGCTCGGTACTGAAATCAAAGGAGGATGAAACGATACCAGGCCGAATGGAGGACGAGTGAGCTTACATCTATCCATTCCGACAACCATATCCAACTCCTGTTGTACTCGCACTTGTGCATCGGGGAAGCAGGCTGCAGCCATGGTCATCACGATGATAGCATCTGCAGTCTATGGGTTGCCGCTTAGTCCATTCGTAGAGCAACATGGGAATAGATTTACCGTGTCAGAACCGGCTTCGAAGAGAGTTCCGGCAAGGAAAGCCATCTCATCGATGGATAATTGATGGTCATGAACATTTTCCAACAGGGTTCTTGAGAAGGAGGGGCCAGCATCATCTGACGACTAACAGATTTTTTGTTAGTTACATCGTTATGTCCTACGAGAGAAGATGAATTCACCATTGCACCTCCTACGCGGTTCAACTGACTTTTGTAAAATTCGAGATCAGACTCATAATATCTCCTGAGGCGCCTTCCATATCCAGGAACGTATTTTAACCAAGGGAAGCGATCGACGAGGTAAGCACCAGGTCGCATCCCTTCGATAAAGTGTTCGACACATTGTTTCACCCTAACGAGGTCTGGATCATTGATAGTCGTGGGGCCCGACTTGCCATATGTAATACGTAGGATAATAGAAGTGGAATATCTGGACTCGGAGTACATACGTCAGTGCCACGCAAACCCCACACACAGTGTACACTGAAACGTACCGATGTGCATGCTTTTGGTGGTTCTCTGGATCATCGAGAATGTCAAGGATGAGTGTCCTCGCTTGGTCGAATTGGGTGCCCTTGTACATTTCTAACGCTTTCACTTGGAAATGCGTGTAGATAGTTTTCCTGAGTCGACGAAATCGCTCGCCGCTACCTATCAGTGTAACTCGTTTGCCACCCGAGAGAAGTTCATCCGCAGCAATCATCGGAGGACGGTCTGCGAGTGCGCTACCCTCTTTTTCCATTATTTCAGTTGCTGCCTACAGACAAGAACGGATGGAAGTCAAGGATTTTTGGTACATATTGGAAGCGATTGGATGTGAAATTCTGCCTTACTTCGACCCCTGCGATAACGATGGCGACCTCGTTGCCTTGACGAAGCGCGATCACAGGACCGTATTCATTAGCCAAAAGGATGAACGTAGAACTGATACTGAAGAGTAGCGAATTGGTTCAGCACACTGAGATGAGGTAGGCAAGATAGTCTGACTTGACCGTCGGCATAACATTGCCCCAGAACCACGGCACAGGGGGGCCAGGAGGAAGAGGATATCCTTCCTTTGAGGTTAACCGACGTTTCTTGCGAAAGAGAGCTACTAAAGTGACGATGACAACCGCCGCAATGGCAGTCGCAAGTACCTGGTTGGAACGATTCGGCCCCATGTCCATGCGGGTGTCAAGTTTCTCTCCAACTTGAAGTTCGGTGGGTCCAGCAATTAACACGGTACATACTTAGTAGATAACCATGCGCAGTGACTCGCTGGTCCGGTCTCCAAACTACGGCCGATATTGCTGAAGGGTTGGGAAATGAATGCCGACGGCGTTGGCAGATCAAGCTGGGAATCAATTGCCAATGGGGATAGCGCAGCAGAGGCTGCGGAGGCTTCTCAGACTGCCACCAACTTGAATGGCAGCACACCACCTTGGGCCACTAGGACTCATTGGACTGATCAATCAATCACAGCAGAACTTCAAGTTTCAAGCAAAAAAAAACCAGTCGTTCCTGCTCAGCTCGAATGAGCCAGTGTATCACCCTTGGCGGACTGTAGAACTTACGTAAATTGTGTCTGCCAGTGCGCCAACTCATCATTTCGACTCGGAGCCATGTCACGAGAAGTTTGATAGCAGTCACCATTATAACACTCGCGATATTGACCAGGTCTTCAAAAGAGGCGTCTTCGGCTTTTCATCACAGAAAACGACCTTCTGACAGTGATTGCTCGGCCTGTACCGAGGCCAAACAGCTCGAGGAAATCGGAGTCAGCAGGTGCTCGAGCAGAGGCGGGGGCGCGAAGAAGCTGAAGCCAAACATCGTCACATCTGATGGAAGAGCTTCAGGTTAAGCTCGAGCTAAGGAAGAACGCGAACTCCATGAAGACCATGGGAGGCAAAAGGAAGAACCCCATAGTAAGAGAGGGGTGGAAGCGAGAGGTAAATGCTGAGTAAAGTAGACGACACGAAAAGACTCAAATGGCATACCATCCAGTCGGAGGAATCGAATTTGTCCATAGGATCACTGGCACAAACGTTGCAACCCCGGCGGGCGTCAGATCTCGACACTCCGCTAGGTACATTCCGCCAACAGCGCATACACGTACATACATACTCAACATCCACACATGACTCACATTACCATCGCCTCTCTCAACCGCGCCTCTTCGATGCGAGGCACAAAGTCGACCTCAAAGTGCGCCAAATGGGCCACGATATTATCCGTATGCGGCGTAGTATCGATCGGCGCTTCGGGACGCTCGACGATGCGGAATGACCACAGAACGAGCGCGAGCGCAATGAAGAGCGAGCGGTTTGCGAGATGCATTCCTGGGCACAATCTTCGTCAATAGTACCATTCCATGAGTTCGGCGGACAAGGGTGAGTAATCCATGGGCCCACACACCTTCGACCAAAGCCGAACGTATAACACTCGACGTCGCTACGAAGTTGACCGTTATGGTCGAGCCAGCGTTGAGGGTCGAATTTTTCAGGATCGGGGAATGCGACAGGGTCTCTGCTAATGGCCCTAGTTTTCCAGGTCCTCGGTTACTCACATTCCAAAGACGCGAGGAAGAAGGCTAACATACCACTGGTTTCCTGTTACCGTTGTGCCAGCAGGGATGTAATAGCCTCTCTGCGACCATCATAACGTTAATTAAGGCACTGTTTGCAGAAAAGGAAGACGTGGCACCCAGATAATATCCCTCGTTGAACGGTGCGGCATACCTATGAAAACTATTATCCACGAAAATTCTTGGACAGATTCAAATTGTTTACCAAGGGGTGTAACGGGCCTCCAGCGGAGCGCCTCCGATATAAAAGCATGAAGTTGAGGAAGAGCGTTCCAGTCGTTCCAGCTTGGTACTGAGGTCAAAGGAGGATGAAACAATACCGGACGAATGGAGGATGGGCGAGCTTACGTCTATCCATTCCGACAACCATATCCAACTCTTGTTGCACTCGTACTTGAGCATCGGGGAAGCAGGCTGCAGCCATGGTCATCACAATGATAGCATCCGCAGTCTACGTGTTTCCACTTAGTCCATTCGTAGGGCAACATGGGAATGGGTCTACCGTGTCAGAACCGGCTTCGAAGAGAGTCCCGGCAAGGAAAGCCATCTCATCGATGGATAATTGATGGTCACGAACATTTTCCAACAGGGTTCTTGAGAAAGAGGGGCCAGCATCATCCGATGACTGAGGGTTTCTTGTTAGTTACATCGTTACGTTCCGATACGAGAGTAGAAGAATTCACCATTGCACGTTCCACACGGTTCAACTGTCCTCTGTAAAATTTGAGATCAAACTCGTAATATCTCCTAAGGCGCCTCCCGTATCCGGGAACATATTTTAACCAAGGGAAGCGATCGACGAGGAAAGCACCAGGTCGCATCCCTTCGATGAAGTGTTCGACACATTGTTTCACTTTAACGAAGTCTGGATCATTGATGGTCGTGGGGCCCGACTTGCCATATGTGACATGCAGGATGATAGATGTAGAATATCTGGAGTAACATACGCTAGCGCCACGCAAACCCCACGCATGTGTACTGAAACGTACCGATGTGCATGCTTTTGGTGGTTCTCTGGATCATCGAGAACGTCAAGGATGAGTGTCCTCGCTTGGTCGAATTGGGTGTCATTATACATTTCTAACGTCTTCACTTGGAAATGTGTGTGGATAGCTTTCCTAAGCCGACGAAATCGCTCGCCGCTACCTATCAGTGAAATTCGTTTACCCCCCGAGAGAAGTTCATCTGCAGCAATCATCGGAGGACGGTCGGCGAGTGCACTACCCTCTTTTTCCATTATTTCAGTTGCTGCCTGCAGACAAATAACCGAGTGGCGTAGAGGATTATTGGTATTGGAAGCGATTGGAGGTGAAATTATGCCTTACGTCGACTTGTGTGATAACGATGGCGATCTTGCTGCCTTGACGAAGTGTGATCGCAGGACCGTACTCAACAGCCCAATCAATGAACGTAGGGCCGATACTGAAGAGCAGCGAATTAGTTCAACATGTTGAGAAGGGATAGGCAGGAGAGTCTGACTTGACCGTCGGCATGACATTGTTCCAGAACCACGGTGCAGGGGGGCCAGGGGGGAGTGAATATCCTTCCTTTGAGGTTAATCGACGTTTCTTGCGAAAGTCAGATACTAAAGTGACGATGACAACCGCCGCAATGGCAGTCGCAAGTGCCCGGTGGACGGCATCATTCAGCATGTTTGCCACTATGCGGGATGACTTGGATGGTGTCAAGTTTCTCTCCAAATTCGGTGGGTCCACCCATGCCCAGTGACTCGGTCCGGTCTCCAAATGACGGCCGATATTGGGGAAATGTCGATACGGGGTTGGCAGAGACCTCGCTTGGATCAATTGGGGATAACGCGGATCTGCCCTCCTTGCGCCACTGCCAGCCTGAGAGTCAGATGATCATGATCCTGCCTGATCAACCAATCACAGCAGAATTCAAGCCGAGCTCCAATGAGTCAGGGGCACGAGGATAATCGAGTTCAAACGGCGAATGGGTTAATCATCCTCCGAGCCGGGCTCATAGAGTCAGTAATCTTATCAACCTCGGCCTGAGTGACTTGAATGATGTTGGAGGAATCACGCACGGTCCATTCCGGACGTTCTGGGCCCGGCCGGACACTGCCGAAAACCATTTTCCAGTCAAAATTTTCCGAGTTGTTTCTCTGCCCCACGACTCAGAGCCTAGAGGTCATCCGACTGTTCTCAACCGTAACAACTGGTTCAGTCATATTATAATATCTCTATCATTCAAGCCAACTTATCATCGAATTTTCCGAGGTTCCATTGTATCTCGGATGGCGCCTGGGCCGGGCCTGGCTACCGTGGTGGTCCAGCATCGGCATGCTTCTCCACGACTCGGAAATTCTTTCCAGTTGGTGACATGTGGATCTGTTTCGCATTTGTCTCCGTTGCTTCCTTGTGCCACGGAAGCCAGGTGCTCAAACAGCGCACCGTCAAATATCTCATGCTACAATGCTAGTAGAGCATGTGTTGACCCCTCTAGCTTGGGAGGCATACCAAGACGTGCCCCTCCATGCATTATATCATGAGCTATTTAGCTGGCTCTTACCAGTTAGCTGCTGTCATCGCACGTGTCCCCCTTGTGCGGGATGGTTCTCGTCGCAGGCTATTGGCTTCTGGCAGTGATCGGTAGGAAGGAGGAGTCGCACTGTTTGTGTGCCGTGGATGTTCTGTGCGGGTTCGCTACAGCTGGCTTGTGGCGCGGCCTATTCAGCTACAAGAGGTAGAATTCGCACAAGGGAGATGTGGCGTACAGTTTGGTGGGCTTATCGTGGGTGTGAGTTTACAGCTCATCGATTCAATGTTTCATTGGTCACATACCCTAGATTCCAAAGTTGCCCAAATGGGCGCCATGTTGATCCTCGTGCCATATATAATAGGCTTCCAATTTACCAGGCGCTGATTGCGTGCTCAACTTCCTGTGCACTACCACCATCCTCAAGAAAATTTCTCCGCGTCGCTTAGAATATCAATCAGCTCTCTTTGAAACACCCCATATGACCCAGGCTCGCACCAACCAGCTCAACAAACGCTTTCATGATGTCCTGCACGGCAGAGTTGCTGTGGACCCTCGTGGCTCTCGCCTCTTCCTCGAGGCCACCTGCGCCCAGGAAGACACCGCGAAATGTGTGGACAGTCTCATTTCGAGTAAACACGGACTTTCCTCCATCCAAAATGCCATGCGCTTCGATCTCTCTCTCTCGTTCTTCAACGGCCTCGCCACCACTACCCTCGAGTATTTACTCGGCGCCGCAAACCTCGGCGGAGGCGTCCTAGATCACATCCTTATCGCTATCGTTGAACCTCCTATTTTCTGGTCGGCATTCGCGCAGGGATTTGAGACGGGAGCACTGGCGGAGAAAGCCCAGCTCGTCTTCGCAAAACTTTTAGATAGGCTGATCGCTCTCAAGGACAAAGATGCCTCCCCGTATAGAGAGCTTGCCTCAAAGCCATCCGTGATCAACAAGCTACTCGAATCTTCCGAGCACGAAGTGCGGGAGATTGCCCACCACATCAACTATATCCTAGCGGCCTTTGCTTCTGGCGGTGCTCTCAGTGGTCCGTGTGGCCCCGGGGGCCGACATGACAACGACTTCCCATGTTTCCGCGATATTGCCATCCTCCCTACAGCAGATGAGGTTCTGAGCTCTCAGCCCCCTTTCATCAGACCTGCTTCTGTTTTGGATGATCCGGAAGCATCCGTTACTCGCGTCGCGGATTATCTAGACAATACTTTTCGCATGCTCAGGGAAGATATGATTTATGACATGCGAGAAGAGCTCCAAATCGCGTTGAAGAAGAAGCCTGGGCGGCATCGCGGGCTCCACATTAACGGGCTCTCCATGGTCGATGTGTACACTGGCTCGCAGGACAAAGGCTCCCGCTGGGGGCTCGTCCTTCGATGCCATCACGACTTCCCACAGCTTCAAGCGTTCAAGGATCTTGATGATAGGAAAAAGTTCCTATCGGATGATCCTGTTGGGTTCAAGATTCTTAGAAACCAATCTCTCGCTTGTCTTATCGCAGATAACGATATCATCTCCTTCGCTACTGTTCTTCGTGTGGGTGATCTACTCGCCGAGAAACCCCCCGCAATCGTCCTCCAGCTGGAAGGTGAAGCCAGCACGTCCAAAGCCCTCCTCCGCTTGAGCACCGCCAAACACATACAGCTCCTTCAGATCGATACTGCCTTATTTGCGTACGAACCAGTTCTCAAGGCACTTAAGAACATGCAGCTTGTTCCTTTGTCGGATGAATTGTTGTCCTGGAAGGAAGGGCAGACGCTACAATCGCCCTCTACACAGGTTGACCAGGTCGTGCGAGCACTCTCGTGGAATCCATCCATGGATCTCCAGTCGATCCTTACGATGTCTAAATCGGTCCAACTCGATAGATCCCAGGCAGATTCTCTCCTTGCTGGATTACGCCAGCGTGTAGCATTGATCCAAGGGCCTCCAGGTGCTCATTTACCTTCCAACCTTTCAACCCGTATGCACATCCTCACCCATGTTGTATATCAGGTACTGGGAAGTCTTTCATTGGTGCTCTTCTCGCTAAAGCAATCCATGATCACACATCTCAAACAATCCTTGTTGTGTGTTACACCAATCATGCCCTCGATCAGTTCCTCGAGGATCTCATCGGCATCGGTATCACTGCTCAGTCGATTGTTCGTATCGGTGGACGTGCGAGCGCGAGCGTGCAGCACCTTTCGCTACTGTCCCAGGAACGCACCAAACCTCCACGTTCTAAAGCGGAGTGGACCCTCATTGAGCAAGCAAAGTCCAGGGCTGGCTTTCTGGTGGGACGTTTGGGGGCTTCTTTCAAAGCCCTTGCGCATGCAGACAGAATGATCTCCCTCGACGACATACTCGCCCACATGGAATTCGAAGACCCCAACTTTTGGGATGCGTTCCAGGTGCCGTCAGCGCCTGACGGATCGCAGATCGTGGGAAAGAAGGGAAAGCCTATACAACAGGATTATCTCATACGGCAATGGTCGAATGGGTGGGACGCCGGTATGTTCAAGCACCACCCCAACGTACGTAATGCTGCAATGATCTGGAACATGGACTCCCCCTCCCGTCATGCGTCGTTAGCCAAGTGGAAAGGAGAGATTGTGAAGGGTCTCCTTGCGGATATGTGCAACGTTGGCAGGGATTATAACAACGCCCAAGATGAGTTGACTCGCAGGTTCGGTGATTCAATAGTAGCCTTCTTGAAGGAAAAGAGGATCATTGGGTGTACGACTACTGGGGCTGCCAAGTATGCTGAGGATCTTGCCGCGGTTAGCCCAGATGTGTTGCTCGTCGAAGAAGCTGGTGAAATCCTGGAGAGTCATATTCTGACGGCATTGGGAGCTAAGACGAATCAAATGATTCTCATTGGTGACCACAAGTGCGTATTAGTTTCACGCCACGTATCATGCTTTGAATAGTCCTGCCCGCCACAGACAACTTCGTCCGAAAGTCAATAGCTATCAACTGACGGTCGAAAAAGGGGAAGGGTTCGATCTTAATAGATCGCTCTTTGAACGCCTCGTATTGAAGGAGTTCCCTCATCAAACCCTGACGACGCAGCACCGTATGAGACCTGAGATCTCTGCGTTCATCCGGGAG